>JADLZN010000917.1:200000-237500 GCA_018155175.1 Sinocyclocheilus anophthalmus
ATCTGCGTGCAAATATATGATGACGTTTTCATAATTATCCCTCATTACCACACAGCATCTCTAAATACCCACACATCAAAAACCGCAGGAGAAAAGCACGATATTCGGGGTATTCGTCAGATTTTCCCTTTAGCGTATTAGTAATGCTCAGTACTGACAAATTCAAAAAGACCATACATAAATAAAATACGATACAGAAATAAAATCAGATTTGTTATTTACCTCTGTAACGTCCACGCTCGTGCCGCACCGACTCCAGCAGCAGCGCTCGCGCTCACGGTGCGTGACCGGAACGTGCGGGAGCCGCCGCATTAACTCACTCGCATCCGATTGGACGAGCGCTCTCTCCTCATGAATATTTAATGAGAGGCGCTTACATGCGCAAGCGCAGAGCTGCGATGGATGCGCCGCTCGAGAGATGCGAGGCTTTATGGATGAGATTAAAGAAATGCGGTTGATAAGCAAGACGAGACCCGTCTGTAGCTTCATTGCAATACCACATCTTCTTCCTTGTTCTGTTTTCTTGTTGTATTTTAGTGTGTACAGCCAGAAACTGATTCTGTGCCAGACGCGACACATAACATATGAAGTATTAAAAAACAACAACAGCTCTTTTGGACTCAAGAAGCACATGAACAATCAAAAGGCAGTAAATAAGAAATTATGCACTCAAAACAGAACCAGTTTAATCCCACATTTTTCCCAGACATGTGTCAATAATACCCCTTTGACATAATTATTTTTTACATTCTATTTTTTTTTTTTTAAGTGTGTGAAAAATTGTGTTTTATGGTCGGTCACGATTAATGTGCATACTGAATTTATATATACATACTTATGCAAAGTGCATACATTTAATTTAATTTAATATATAGTGTTTATATATCTCAGCCCAGCTATTTTAAATCACATTCTAGGCTTATTATTATTGTTGTGCATAACAACACTGATAGGAACACAGACAAAAAACTCTTTTTGTGAACAAATTGTTTCTTTATTGTAACATATATCATAAAATTGTTGTATTAGTGCTACCAGTATTCTAACATCAGTATTGTAACGTTGGAACTTTTAAGTTCAATGCAATATTTCCTTCACTAACAACTGCAACTGGGTTTATATGTAAGCCTAAATGCACTATTGTGACCTTCAACATGTTTGCTCGTTCTGTGACCACACTCAGAGTCATTTTTAGAGCTTAATAAATGAAAACCTTCTTCTTTATAGTGACCGGTGGGATCTAAGGGGTTAATGGCAACTATGAATTATTAGGATGCAAATTAGAAGTGATAAATGCAATGCAAGTGGCTTTGGATTAAAGCATCTAACAAATGCATACATGTGAAGACCAAAGACACGAAAGAGCTGTTTAGTGTCAGCTTGTTAAGTCCATCCTAACCACCTCTGACCCGGACAGAACTAAACGTCAGGAGTTTACAATAAAAGTGTTTTTAGTACAATTAAACTGCACATTTATAAGTGCTGTGGCTGTCAGGTGATCATGCCGTTATATGACTAGATTATACGATAGAAAGCTTTTCAGCATCAGTGTGGACATGCACGCTATCTGTTCAGCCAGAGAGAGAGAGAGAGAGATATCCTGATATCCTGAAACATTTCCATAAATAACTGGTTTAATGAAGAGTCAAAACAAATATTATCTCAACTGTGCACAATGTGAAGTGCAGTGGAAATGTCCTCAGATGAGACAGGAAGTGCAGTGGAAATGTCCTCAGATGAGACAGGAAGTGCAGTGGAGACACCTTTAGCTGAGACAGGAAGTGCAGTGCAAATGTCCTCAGCTGAGACAGGAAGTGCAGTGGAGACACCTTTAGCTGAGACAGGAAGTGCAGTGGAAATGTCCTCAGATGAGACAGGAAGTGCAGTGGAGACACCTTTAGCTGAGACAGGAAGTGCAGTGGAAATGTCCTCAGCTGAGACAGGAAGTGCAGTGGAGACACCTTTAGCTGAGACAGGAAGTGCAGTGGAAATGTCCTCAGCTGAGACAGGAAGTGCAGTGGAAATGTCCTCAGGTGAGACAGGAAGTGCAGTGGAAATGTCCTCAGCTGAGACAGGAAGTGCAGTGGAGACACCTTTAGCTGAGACAGGAAGTGCAGTGGAAATGTCCTCAGCTGAGACAGGAAGTGCAGTGGAGACACCTTTAGCTGAGACAGGAAGTGCAGTGGAAATGTCCTCAGGTGAGACAGGAAGTGCAGTGGAGACACCTTTAGCTGAGACAGGAAGTGCAGTGGAAATGTCCTCAGCTGAGACAGGAAGTGCAGTGGAGACACCTTTAGCTGAGACAGGAAGTGCAGTGGAAATGTCCTCAGCTGAGACAGGAAGTGCAGTGGAGACACCTTTAGCTGAGACAGGAAGTGCAGCAGAGACACCTTTAGCTGAGACAGGAAGTGCAGTGGAAATGTCCTCAGCTGAGACAGGAAGTGCAGTGGAGACACCTTTAGCTGAGACAGGAAGTGCAGTGGAAATGTCCTCAGCTGAGACAGGAAGTGCAGTGGAAATGTCCTCAGCTGAGACAGGAAGTGCAGTGGAAATGTCCTCAGCTGAGACAGGAAGTGCAGTGGAAATGTCCTCAGGTGAGACAGGAAGTGCAGTGGAGACACCTTTAGCTGAGACAGGAAGTGCAGTGGAAATGTCCTCAGCTGAGACAGGAAGTGCAGTGGAGACACCTTTAGCTGAGACAGGAAGTGCAGTGGAAATGTCCTCAGATGAGACAGGAAGTGCAGTGGAAATGTCCTCAGATGAGACAGGAAGTGCAGTGGAAATGTCCTCAGCTGAGACAGGAAGTGCCTGTCTATCGCTGAGGGACGCTGGTATTGAATGGTTTGGGAAACAAAATCAACAGTGAGATTTCAGTCAGTCATTCACATCTATTTGAGGATTATGAGGAAAAAGGTCAATAAATGAATTCCCTTAAAGTTGTGTATTGGAAAGCTTTATTGTGACAAGTATCTCAAATATTGAGATTATTCCAAAGATTACACTGCCATTAAAGTATTAATTATTAGTATAAAAATGCCATTAATTATTCTGATTGATATTGAAAGCTGGCATGAAATAAAAATTCACCGTCTGTTTTCCAAATGCATGTTACAGATCTAACAATTCATCCATGTATGTTTCTTTTTTTAATTATGATTATGTAGGTCTTCTTCTTCTCCAGTTGCCCGCTTAAGCTCCGCCCCTGCAAGCTCACGCTCATCTGCATACACCTTTGAGAGCCCCGCCCACATCTCGACAAAGAACCCCGCCCCACATTTTTTTCCTTTTATTGATAATCTGTCACATTTGGATGTATGTCAGAATAAAGAAGAAAGGATCTGTCGCCACTCGCCCATTTTTCTATTATTGTGTAATCACAGTATTGTATTATCACTCAGTATGAACTTTTTACTGGCTTCCACTAAAGCAATGACGTTCAGGAAATAATGCACTCTGACTTTGAAGACTTCGGAGGAGTTGAGGCATGTGAGGAAAAAGATCGTGAGGCAGAAGCACGCGAGGAGGAGGAGGAGGAGGCGCTTGAGGATGAAATGTACGAGGCTGTATATGAAGATGATGCCGCCGAGGAGGGTTTATAGAAGGGGTTGTTTGAGGAGGAGGAGTATGAAGAAGATGCATTTGTGGAGGGAATATGGCGAGTGACTACAGGAACAGCTACACGGCTCCTCACTGCCACTGCTGGATTTGCCACCGCAGGACGGCTCGGTGAATCAAAGCCACCGACGTCTCTGTACTCGATGAGATACTCGGGGTAGATCTGGTGCTTTTCAAACACCACAAATACAGACGGATCGAAGACGTCATTCACACAGCTGTCGTAGAAAACGGTGTCTCCTCCGTCTTTGGATGGAGGCCGGAGGTAGCTGGATTCACCTTTGGTGTAGCTGCCAACCAGAATGCGGCACACGAACATGGAACGAGTGCCTGAGTCTTTGGTGTAGCCGTGCGAGTATTTGGCATCCCTGGCAAAGTAACTACCTGCAAAAGAGATGCATTTCAGGCTCTTTTAGAAGGGGAAAGATGTTGCATGCATTTAAGAGACTAGTTAAACCAAAAAATGTGCTCATTCTCAGGCCACCCGAGATCATCAGGTTTGGAGAAATGCAGCATTGCATCAGTGTCTCACTGCAAGTGAATGGGTGCCGCCAGTACTGAGATGTGAAACATCACAATAATCCACAGCACTCAGTGAACATCTGGAGAAGACGAAAGCTGAAACAAATCCAGCATCAAGACGCTTTTAACTTCAAATACATAATTCATAATAACTCTTCCTCCAGTGAAAAAGTGTTCTGGTGTGAATCAGGAGAGAAATTTGCACAGACCAAGCAGCGTTTAAACAGCTCTAAACACATATGTGAGAGACAACAGATGCACCATTTTCACTGGAGGAAGCGTTATTATGGATTATAGACTCTATGTATTTAGTAAAAGCGCTGAGCTGGATTTGTTTTCGCTTTGTCTTCTCGATGATTCATCTGGAGTGATGGGGATGTGATGTTTTCATCAGCTCTCGTACTGACGGCACCCATTCACTGCAGAGCATCCATTGCTGAGACATTTCTCCAAACCTGATGAAGGAACAAACTCGGATGGCTTCGGAGGGTGAGCACATTT
This sequence comes from Sinocyclocheilus anophthalmus, assembly GCA_018155175.1. Lineage (NCBI taxonomy): Eukaryota > Metazoa > Chordata > Actinopteri > Cypriniformes > Cyprinidae > Sinocyclocheilus > Sinocyclocheilus anophthalmus. Next base: position 204,639 of record JADLZN010000917.1, read on the forward strand.
CCAGCAAATTCTCATTTCTGGTTGAACTATTTCTTCAATACTGTTTCTTTAACCGAACGCCACCTTTTCCGTAGGCCGTGCCGTGAGTCCCACAGATCCTCCAGTCGAAGTTGTTGCGGCAGATGGCATCTAAATGCGTGCTGTCGGTGCCGTGGAAGAGCTGCTTCTCGGTCACGTCTCTGCCTCCGTTGTTCTTTTTCATGAAGTCCTTCTGCCTAGAAGTGGCGCAACCGTGAGACGTGCTGCAATCGATCTGGACGCTCCGGTGAGTGCATGTCTTGTGGACTTACCACTGATAAACTTCCCATAATGCTTTGTTCTGGATCCTCTGGATCTTCAGGATTCGGAAGCCGACCATGGTGCGACTGAACAGTTCTTTGATTTTGATGTGTTCAGCTGACGTGCTCTGCAGCGACACACTCTGTGTAAAACAGCACAGAACGATATAAACAGAGATCCACGTAAACGTCACCACCGATAAATGATTCCACTCACCTTGTATCCGGTCTCAGGAGTCAGAGCTTTATCCCAGTGCTCCGGCAGAGCCTTGAAATTGTTGGGCGTCCTTTTACTGAGAACAGAGATTAAGAGTTTTTTCATCATACAGGTTTGGGAGAGTCTGAGAGAGAATGAGGAGTGTTTACTTACGCTGTCTTGATTGTTCGAACATCAGCCGCTGACACAAATTTGGGACGACGTCTGACGATTTTTTTGGTTGTGTAGCGTTTGTTTGTCTGGATCATATCTGAAGAGCAAGATTAGTTCAGACGGCATCAAGAGAGCTGCATGAAGCTTCTTCAAGACTATTATAAGTATAATGTATATTGATAATATTTAAACAATATTCTGCGCTGGAATAGTTTGTGCAATTACATTTATTTAAATCGAACGTTAAAAGTTAATATATTATGTTCTATTCTGTAATGTTAATATAAATCATAGCTGTCAGAATAAAAAGGTTGCATTTTATGCATTTTATCCCTGATGAAAATAAACTATGGTTTTACCGTAGTTCAACTTTAGTATTTGTAGATTTCCATGGTTACCACTACAGTAAACATATCTGAACCATGTGTAAACAAAAATATAATCTAGTAAATTGCAATTAAAGCATGCTGGAGAGTTAGGAATGCGTTTAAAATATAACGTTAAGTGGGTATCATTACCCATTTGTTGATCCTGTACCCACTAAATTACTGAAAGAGTTGGTACCTGTAGCAGAAGAACCGCTTCTCAATATATTATTAACTCGTCGTTGTCTTTAAATCACGTCCTAAAACCATTCAAGCTGGCAGTTATTAAACCTCTTATTAAGAAAACACAACTAGATCCTAGCGAACTGGCAAATTACAGAACCATTTCAAATCATCCGTTTATGTCTAAAATTTTAGAAAAATTAGTGTCTGCTCAATTGTGCTCCTTCCTAAAAAAAAGATCTCTATGAAGAATTTCATAGGTCAGGTTTCAGTCCCCACCATAGCACAGAAACTGCACTTGTTCAAATTACAAATGACTTGCTTTTTTTATGTCAGACCAAGGCTGCATCTCATTGCTAGTTTACTTGATCTTAGTGCTGCATTCGACACTATCATGACATACTCATAGATCGATTACGAAACTATACAGGTATCCAAGGGCAGGTTTTAAGATGGTTTAGATCTTACCTGTCAGATCACTACCATTTTGTTCCTTTAAATGGGGAGTCATCTCAATTATCACCAGTAAAAAATGGAGTGCCACAAGGATCTGTCCTAGCTCCTCTGCTATTTTCGATATACATGTTGCCCCTTGGTAATATTATTAGAAATTACGGGATTAGTTTCCACTGTTATGCAGATGACACTCAACTATATATCTCAACAAGACCAAATTAAACTTCTAAATTATCTAAGCTAACAGAGTGTGTTAACAATGTAAAAGATTGGATGACCAATAATTTCTCCTTACATGGGATAAGACAGAGATATACTTATTGGACCAAAAGACAGTACGCGGAATCTCGTGGATTACAATTTGCAACTAGACGGATGCCCGGTTACTTCCTCTACAGTCAAAAATCTGGGTGTTAGATTAGCAACTTGTCTTTTGAAAATCATATTTACCATTGTTACAAAAACAGTATTCTTCCATCTTAGAAACACTGCCAAATTAGGAAACATGTTACCTGTTTCTGATGCAAAAAAAGCTAGTAAATGCATTCATGACCTTTAGACTGGACAATTGTAATGCACTGCTAGCTGGTTGTCCTGCATCTTCAATAAAACACTACAGGTAGTCCAAAATGCAGAGTCTAGAGTCCTTACTATGTCAAGAAAATATGATCATATTACCCAAATTTTACAGTCTTCCTTTTACACTGGCTACCTATTAAGTTCCTTATCAGTTACAAAATATTATTACTTGCTTAATGCCCTTAATGGGTTAGCTCCTGCGTATCCAACTAGTCTTCTACCACGCTACAATCCATCACGCTCCTAAGGTCGCAAAATTCTGGACTTTTAGTAGTACCTAGGATATCAAAGTCCACGAAAGGAGGTAGAGCTTTTTCGCATTTGTCTCCCAAACTCTGGAATAGCCTTCCTGATAATGTCCGGGGCTCAAACACACTCTCTCTGTTTAGATTAAAGACACATCTCTTTGGCCAAGTATTCAAATAATGCATCTCATTATCTTTTACTGCAGTCATAATCTTTTTCTGCAGTTATATCTAATCAAATGCACAATATTATTCTTTAGCTTGGGTTAAACAAAACAATTTTGCTTGGTTGGAACAGCAGCTACGCTAATTATGTTTGTAGTTGTTTCTCTGTCTTTTGCCACGGGACTAGGATTTACACAAGCTTCAGTCTATATCCAGAACACCTGAGAAGAGATGATGCCAACCCCTCAGAGGACCTCAGATGAAGCCAACCCCGAAACAACATACAGAACTACCACATTTGCTATAAGTTTGATTGCATCATAAAATAATTGCTTTTAATAGTGTTCACCGTCTGTTTTATACGTCTTATATTATTTTCCGTACTGTGGTTGTCTGTCAGGGAGATTTTGGGCCACCCCCGAATGAGCCTGTTTCTCCCAATGTGTTTTCTCATCGCACCGATGGAGTTTTGTCCTTGCCGCTGTCGCCTATGGCGGTTTAGCTTTTTGGGGACACTTCATTTCCAGCGTTACCGTTGACATGATTGCAAAGATATTATATAAACTGAGCTGGATGTTGACATCACTGAATGCAATGATGAACTGTCTTTTAACTGAAAAATTTGTGTTTACTATTGTAATTTTTCATTATTGACACTATTTTCCTAATTATTGCTGTTCAGTTGCTTTGTCACAATCTGTATTGTGAAAAGCGCTATATAAATAAAGGTGACATGACTTGACTTGACTTTTATCTTATAATTAATACATTCTTAATTTTAAAAGGTCAGTTGAAGGAAGTCTCGGTATCGGTACCGCGATACTTGCCTTTAAAATAGCGGTATCGTATCGAAAACAAAATAAGGGGTATCGCCCATCCCTACTTTGGCTGGTTTAGTCCGATCATGGATAATTTAATTTATAATTTAAATAAATGACACTAAAACCGCCAGTAGATGGCAGCAAGTCACTGTCTTAATGAGTGAGTCATTGAGTCATTCATTCAACTGATTCGTGCAAACGGCTGATTCATTCAGAAATGAAGCAAGTGTCTTTATGAATGGATTATTGAATCATTGACTCAAATGATTCATTCTAAAACAGATTCATTCAGGAACGAATCACTGCAGTGTTGCTCTGTTCCTCTCCGGCTTTGTTTGAAACAGAAAAAACAGACAATATTGTGTCTAAAATGATACCCACTCGCTCATCAGTTCTTGTTTGTTAAATGGTTGAAAATACAATATCACATTCACATACAGCGACCTATTTGTTCTTCATAACTGAAAGTATATGCTATTTCTGAATTCTAATAGGCTTAGCTCGTGCAGTGAATGCTTTCGGGTTCTCAAGGCCCAAACTATGTTTTTGGTTAATAGGCGACATAATCATAATGGTCCCAGTTGCAACTCGTTAAAACAGCGATTAATATATGTGACCCTGGAGCACAAAACCAGTCATAAGGGTCAATTTTTCCAAATTGAGATTTAGCATCAATGAAGCGGATCATAAATAATCTTTCATGAGTATGGGTGTAGGAGAGGACATATTTGGCTAAATCTGGAATTGAGAGGTCCTAAAAATCAAAATATTGAGAAAATCATCTTTAAAGTTGTTCAAATGAAGTTCTTAGCAATGCATATTACTAATCAATCATTACGTTTTAATATATTTACGGTAGGAGATTTACAAAAATCTTCTGGAAACATGATCTTACTTAATATCCTAGGATTTTGGATAAAGAAAAATCGATAATGTGACCCATACAAGGTATTGTGGTATGGCTAAAAATATACCCAGGCCTTAACAGGCTTTTTGTGCTGCAGGACACATAGTATCATAGACAGACTATATACATATATATATATCGCACACCCCTAAATGTACATTAAGATGATTTTGAGATTACCTGTGAAGCTGAGCTCGTACGTCTGCGATCCGGCGGTGAACTCCACCACGGCGTTGCTATCGGCCTGGAACTTCTGCTCGAGTTCAGCACTGGAGATGGAGGACAATCCATGACCCCCGTCCTGATCAATAAAGAAAAAAAAAAGAACATCAAAAGAGCGCAAGATGTTGAAAAGCATAGTTAGGATACTCAAAAAGCCACTTGCCGCTATGGCATACTGGATCCAGTTTCCGTACTCGTCCTCCCAGTACCAGATCCACTCGGTGGTCAGGATGAAGGTGGGCTGGAGCACCGACGGTACCGTCGACAGACGCCGCGCGCTGTAACAGCCTTGGGTCATCGTATCGAAATAAACCGGGTTCATTCCAGAGCTTTGATAGACAGAGAAACCGTCAGAACACTCAATAAACCACTGATTATTCATGCACTGCCTACTAACTGCCAGTGTTGGGGAAAGTTACTTTTAATTGTGTTACTCCACAAAAAAGTAACTAATTGCGTTACTTAGTTACTTTTTATAGAAAGTAATGCAATACAGAGTTCTGGCATGAAACTCTAGATGGCGCAGTCTGATAGGTCTAACTCAATCTGACTTAATGACATCATATTAAATGGAAGCGGCTTGGTCTAGACTGTAAAACCGCCAGTGAGATGCTGCAACATGGCAAATATTTGGCTAGTGCTTGTGGTAGCAGTTGCAGCGCACTTTAGAAACCCTCCACCTTCCCCAGCTCCACCTGTATAGATCTGCTACGGGGTGATTCATGTATGCTATGGGGTTATATGTGCAGCAGCAGTATTTCTTACATGCTCACAGCGAATGTTTGATGATGCAGCAGCGCAGCGTAGCAAATCTATTCCGCCCCCCCAAGGGGGGGGGGGGGACCAAAATACTTAAACTCGTCATGTGAATACCATGCCAATCCCTCCGAGAGTTGTCAGTTGACAGAATTATGTTTCTTTCGCGTTACTTTTTGTCACCTGGGCTGGGCTTGTTTATTTGTTTTTTTAATAAAATGCATAGTTCATTGAAAAAGTAATCTGATTACTTGCGTTACTTGTAATGCATTATCCTCAACACTGCTAACCTGTATGTTCTTGCAGCATCGCAGTAATCTTTCTCGATGGCTTCGTTGTCAGGAAGAGCCTTCCATTCGGATCCTTCCTTAACTTCCCATTTATAGGGCAGAGTGGAATGCTCCTTCCAACACGAGCCTGGAAACACAAGCGTTCAGCTGCGTTCACGGTGAACATCGCTCTATGAATCACACAAGCGCAGCAGAACGCCGCTCTTACCACCGTGCTTGCAGTGTCCTTTGACGAAATACATGCAGATCTCCGTTTTCTCTGAGAGAAGAGACACACACACACACACGTCTGTAAGTGACTTTCAGGCTGAATTTGTCCTAATATTGCCTTCTTGCTTTTACAACATATGGAAGCCCGTTTCCGCCCGTGAATAAAAAATGTAAAAGGTAATTGCGACTTTTTATCTCACAATTTTCTGACGTTTTTCTCAGAATTGCAAGAAATAAAAATGACTTTTTTCAAGTTTAAAAAAAGTTTATATCGTATAATTTGACTTTCTTTTCACAATTGCGAGTTTATATATCACAATTCTGACTTATAAACTCACAAATGCAAATTTCTATCTCACAATTCTGAGAAAAGAAGTCAGCATTGGGAGAGAAAAGTCAAAATTGCGATATATAAACTTGCATTCGTGAGTTGCAATTCTGACTTTTTTCTTGCAAAAGCAAGATTATATCTTGCAAATTTGACTTCTCACAATTGCAAGTTTATACCTCACAATTCTTAAAAAATGTAAACTCGCTATTGCAAGAAAAAAGTCAAAATTGCGATATATAAATTTGCATTTGCAAGAAAAAAGTTTGTCGCAAAAACGTCAGAATTGCGACAAACTTTTTTCTCGCGAATGTGATGTAAACTCGCAATTGCAGGAAAAAAGTCAGAATCGCGAGTTTATTTCTCACAATCCTGACTTTATAACTCGCAAATGCAAATTTATATCGAGTTTATATCAAGCAATTCTGAGAAAATGCAATTCTGACTTTCTTCTCGCAACTCTTAAAAAATGTAAACTCGCAATTGCAAGAAAAAAGTCAAAATTGCTATATATATACTTCGTGAGTATTCATGAGAAAAAAGTTTATATGTCGCAATTTCGACTTTTTTCTTGCAATTGCGAGTTTATCTCAATTCTGAGAAAAGAGGTCTGCATTGTGAGAAAAAAGTCAGAATTGCGAGTTTATGTGATTTTTCTTGCAATAGCAAGTTTATTTCTCGCAATTTAGACTTTCTTCTCACAACTGCGAGTTTATATCTCGTAAAATTCGTAAAAAAATGTAAACACAATTGCAAGAACAAGAGTTTTTCTCACACTTCTGAGAAAAGAAGTCAGAATCGTGAGATAAAAAGTCACAACTTACCTTTTTTTATCATGTTTTATTCAGTGGTGGAAACGGCTCCCATAAAAGCATGCATGTGTTACCTGTGTTGTTTTGTGGAGGCCTCTGAGCCCCCTGTCCTCTGCCTGCGTTAAAACCGCTCGACGGTCTCCGGTTCTGTGCATTCGGGCCTCTTCTGGGGTTCGGTCCCGCAGCGTTTGGAGCAGAAGGTGCCTTGGAAAGACGCCTCAGGACTTCGATGTTGGAGTACAGGTCCTTCATGATGGCCATGAGTTCGGCGGGGACGCCTCTGTCCTGCAGCGTCTTCAGCGGATGCGGCTCGTAGAAGTCATGAGCCCGAGTGCAGTCGCAGGAGCCTCGCAGGTATTTCTCGCAGATGTGGAGCCTCTTACAGTTCTCGGCGTCCGGACAGCGGCCGTATTCTCCCGTGCCATTATTATACGAATGACACACCTGAGAAACAAGCACCACTTTTCAAGTTCAACTCAGAACTCTATACTTAGAGTAAAACGTGTGAAATGCTCACCGCTGGCAGGAGTGAGTTATCGCTCTGCATAAGCAGAATGCACAGCTCCTTTTCGTCCAGTGTGTCCAGACCGTGAGCGGTCAGAACTAACGCATTCTGACCTGAGAGCAGATCGTGACTGAAGCGGCATCCTCGTCTGCAAGTGAAAACATTTATTTAGGGAACAGACCGTTTTTGTATTGCACTTGGTTTTATTTTAGTTACTTGTAGGCAGTGAGATGCAGATTGTTGCTTCATCAGGTTTGGAGACATGTAGCATTGCATCAGGGTCTCACTGTAAGTGAATGGGTGCCGTCAGAATGAGAGCTGATAAAAAACATCACAATAATACACAAGTGCATAGCTGTTGTCTCTCACATATGTGTTTAGAGCTGTTTAAACGCTGCTTGATCTGTGCAGATTTCTCTCCTGATTCACACCAGAACACTGACTCACTGGAGGAAGCATTATTATAGATTATGGACTCTATGGTATTTTAGTTAAAAACGTCTTAATGCTGGATTTGTTTCAGCTTTTGTCTTCTCCAGATGTTAAATGATAAGCTGGAGGTTGGAACTTGTGGATTATTGTGATGTTTTTATCAGCTCTCTTTCTGACGGCACCCATTCACTTGCAGTGAGACACATTGTCATTTTCGGGTGAACTGTTCCTTTAACACAACCAACCAGCCAAACCCATTTGATGTATTCATTAATCGTTGCACTGTAAAATATCCGTGAGAGTGGTTTGATATCCAGTGAGCTTTAGACACAGCTATGTTGTTTTGATTGCAGACGTGGCATGTTTAGAGATGGTGGTGTTACGTCAAGAATAATCAAATCATAATAACTGTGCATTCAACTATTTAAAGTTTTGTAAAAGTCCTGGTTGTTTGTGTTGTCTTGGGACAACGTTTGAAACACATCTGACACAGCTCTTGTACGACGAGAGCTGATTTTAAATAAAAAGTTAAATATATACCCTGGAGCCACCAGTACAGACGTCTATTTGACCTCATCTGCAAGACGTATTTTTTTAGAGCGTTTGCTCATCTGCAGTACATCTAAAGGACGTTTGCTATCAGACGTTTAGAAGAAATCTTTAAGATTTAGAATGCATGTGAAACTGACATCTTAAAGATGTCTATCAGATGTCTGTACACAGCAGATGCTTTCCAGATCTTTAGCAGACGTAGGTGTTGCTAGATAAAACCCATTAGCACTGCCTGTGAAAAAAACAGATATGTGCGTTAGGTAGGTTTTGATGTGGGATGTGGTTGAAGTGGTTCTTTTTCTGGTTTTTGCTGGTCCTTTGCTGGGTTATGCTGGGCCTTTGCTGGTTTATGATGGTCCTTTGCTGGTTTCCCATGCGGTCCTTTTGCTGGTTAAGTGGTTTAAATGGTCTTGTGTGTGGTTTATGCTGGTCCTTTGTGGTTTAAGCTGGTTTAAATGGTCGTTTTGCTGGTTTATGTGGTCTTTTGCTGGTTGATGTGCATGATCCAGTCGTCCTTTGCGGTTTAGCTGGGACTGTTGCGGGTAGCTGGTTTAAAATGGTCTTTTGCTGGTTTAAGATGGTCATTTGCTGGTTTATGCTGGTCCTTTGCTGGTTTAAGTGTTTAAATGGTCTTTTGATGGTTTTATGCTGGTCCTTGTGGTTTAAGCTGGTTAAATGGTCTTGTGCTGGTTTATGTGGTCTTTGCTGGTTTATGTGGTCTTTGCTGGTTAAGGATGGTTTACACTGGTCTTTTGCTGGTTATGTGGTCTTTTGCTGGTTTATGCGGGTCTTGCTGGTTAGGCTGGTCCTTTGTGGTTAAGCGGTGTTAAATGGTCTTTTGTGGTTTATGTGTTCGTTTGTGGTTTATGGGGTCCTTTGTGGTTGTGGTCCTTTGCGGTTAAGTGGTTTTAAAATGGTCTTTGTGTTTATGCTGGTCCTTTGCTGGTTTATGCTGGTCTTGTGCTGGTTTAAGAGGTTTAAATGGTCTTTGCCGGTATGCTGGCTTTGCTGGTTTATGTGGTCCTTTGTGGGTAAGTGGTTTAAAAACTGGTCTTTGCTGGTGTAGCTGGTCCTTTTGCCGGTTTGCGGGGGTTTTTTTTTTTTTTTTTTTTGGGGGTGGGGGGGGGGGGAGGGGTCCTTTGTGGTTATGCGGGTCCTTGCTGGTTTAAGTGGTTAAACTGGTCTTTGTGGTTTCTTGCGGTTTATGCTGGTTCCTTTGGGGTTTATGCTGGTCGTTGCGGTTCTATGCTGGTTCCTTTGCTGGTTTAAGCTGTTTAAAAATGGTCTTTTGCCGTTTAGTGGTCCTTTGGATGTTTAAGGGTCTTGCTGGTTGCAACTGGTCCTTTGCTGGTTATGCTGGTCCTTGTGGTTTATGCTGGTCATTTGCTGGTTTATGTTGGTCCTTTGCTGGTTTAAAATGGTCCTTTTGCTGATTTAGGGTCCTTGCTGGTTATGGCTGGGTCTTTTTTGGGCTTGGGTTTGAAAAAAAAAAGCTTGGTTTTTAAACGGTCTTTGCCGGTTTATGCTGGTCTTTGTGGTTCTCTGGTCCTTTGATGGTTTAAGATGGTTCTTTGCTGTTTAAAAATGGGCCTGTGCTGGGTATGCGGTCCTTGATGGTTTACAGATGGTCTTGCTGGTTTAAACTGGTCCTTTGCGGGTTTATGCTGGTCCTTTGTTGGTTTAAACTGATCCTTTGCTGGTTTAAACTGGTCCTTAGCTGGTTTAAACTGGTCATTTGCTGGTCTAAACTGGTCCTTTGCTGGTTTTAACGGTTTAAAATGGTTTTTGCTGGTCTTTTGCTGTTTTATGCTGGTCTTTTTGCTGGTTTATGTTGGTCCTTTGCTGTTTATGCTGGTCCTTTGCTGGTTTAAGATGGTCCTTTGATGGTTTAAGATGGTCCTTTGCTGGTTTAAACTGGTTTAAATTGGTCTTTTGCTGGTCCTTTCCTGGTTTAAACTGGTCCTTTTCTGGTTTAAGCTGGTCATGTGGTTTAGGCTGGTCCTTTGTTGGTTTAAGCTGGTCCTTTGCTGGTCATGAGCTGATTAAGGCTGGTCCTTTGCTGGTTTAAGCTGGTCCTTTGCTGGTTAAGCTGGTCCTTTGCTGGTTTAAAATGGTCCTTTGCTGGATTATGCTGGTCCTTTTCTGGTTTAAGATGGTCCTTTGCTGGTTTAAGCTGGTCCTTTGCTGGTTTAAGCTGGTCCTTTGCTGGTTTATGCTGGTCCTTTGCTGGTTTATGCTGGTCCTTTGCTGGTTTAAGCTGGTCCTTTGCTGGTTTAAGCTGGTCCTTTTCTGGTTTATGCTGGTCCTTTGCGTTTACGTGGTCCTTGCCGGTTTTTAAGCTCGTCCTTTGCGGTTTAAGATGTCCTTGCGTTTATGCTGGTCCTGGACGGTTAAGCTGGTCCCTTTGCCGGTTTAAAGATGGTCCTTTGTGGTGTTAAGCTGGTCCTTTGTGGTTTAAGTGGTCCTTTTCTGTTTAAGCTGGTCCTGTGGTTTAAGAGGTTCCGTTCTGGTTAAGCTGGTCATGTGCTGGTTTATGCTGGTCCTTTGCTGGTTTATGCTGGTCCTTTTGCTGGTTTATGCTGGTCATGTGCTGGCAAAGAACCAGCATAAACCAGCATCAAAACATACCTAACCAGCATATGCCGCTTTTTTCAACAGGGCGGTACATCTGCAAGAGGTCTGTTAAAGATCTGGAAAGCATCTGCTGTGTACAAACGGTCTTTAAGAGGTCAGTTTCACATGCATTCTAAATCTTAAAGACATCTTCTAAACGTCTGTTTGACATCTGATAGGAGACGTCCTACAGATGTATTGCAGATGTAATGCAGACGTCAGATAGACGTGATGTACGTGCGCTATCAGGGTAGTTAAACAGTATCAGCAAATATGAATCATCTGATTGATCATCTGTTGCTTATGTAGGCATAAGTTTGGGTTGGAAACGCGCTTCGACGGTAAACACACTCACCTTCCTCTGTCGAAGCGGCAGGAACCGAACAGAAACCACTTGCACAGATGCAGATTCGCGCAGCCCGGACAGTTCTGGACTCGACACAGACGGACTTTGGTTCTGGCGATCACTTTCTTCTGTCCGTTCACGAACGCCACCGCGAACGACTCACTGCGGCCGACGAGCGAGTCCACGGCTTCGTGATCGAACAGACCGAACATCGATATTAACGCATCGGAACTGATCGATCCGTTCTGAGCGCACAGCTGCTTAACGATCGCCGCCTCCGTCATGTTGCAGTGAATCGGTCCTGAGTCGAGTTTAGGGACTGGCAGGGAGAGAAAAGTGAATCCAGAGGAAAGGAAAACGAAACTTAAACATCAAGGAGGAGCTTACATCGTTATCAGGCATGTGAAAGGTCGTTAACAGAACAATAAAAACGACTGAAAACTATCTTAAAGCCAAATCTTCCGCTTTTGTGCATTAGGAAATGAACGCTGTGTTTGCAACCATGTGCAAATCATACCGGTGATCTATTCAAACTAAGCTGTTTAATGCATGAAAGCCATCATGTTGAGATCACGTGACTCTTTAAAAAAAAAACTCTCCTGTTATTGTTCACTCTCATGTGACCTTCAAAACCAGTCATACGGGTCCATTTAAAAAAATGAGATTCTTACATCAGCTGAAAGCTGGATAAATAAGCTTTTCATTGATGTATGGTTTGTTAGGATCGGACAATATTTGAAAATCTGGAATCTGAGGGTGCAAAAAATCACAAGTTGAGAAAATCATCTTTAATGAAGTTCTTAGCAATGCATATTACTAATCAAACATTAAGTTTTGATATATTTACGGTAGGAAATTTACTAAAATCTTCAGGAATGTCTTATTTTCATAATCCTACTTGATTTTTGGCATAAAAGAGAAATTGATAATTTTGACCCATACAATGTATTGTTGGCTATTGCTACAAATATCCCCCAGCGACTCACATCCGGGGAACACCTGAAATGTATCTTTTTTATTTTCAGTTAAATGTTTTTGTTCAATAATATTTTTTATTTTTTTTACGTTCAGAGAATGTCATGAGCTGATTAATATTTAGAATAGTTATTGATCAGTGGTGTGTGTTGTGTGTGTGTGTGAGTGTGATGTGGTGAGAGCTTGTGTGGTTGTGTGTGTGTGAGGTGTGCGGTGTGTGAGAGTGGGTGTGTGTTTGTGTGTGTGGGTGTGTGAGTGTGTGGGTGAGAGTGTGTGTGTGAGAGAGAGATAGTGAGTGTGTGTGTGAGAGAGAGAGTGTGTAATAGTGGCGTGGTTTGTGAGGAGTGAGGGATGTGTGAGTGTGGGGCTGTGTGTGACTGTGTGTGAGAGAGAGAGTGTGTGTAACGTGTGTGTGTTGTTGTGAGTGAGTGAGGGTGTGAGTGGGTGTGTGGTGTGTGTCTGTGTGTGTGTAGAGTGTGTGTTTGTGTGGTGAGTGTGTGTGTGTGAGAGCGTGTAAGTGTGTGTGTGTGTGTGAGTATGTGTGTGAGTGTGTGTGTGAGAGAGAGGAGTGTGAGTGTGTGAGAGAGAGTGAGATAGAGTGTGTGTGTGTGTGTGTGTGTGTGTTTTTTTGTGGGTGTGTGTGTGTGTGTGTGGAGTGTGTGTGTGTGTGAGTGTGTGTGTGTGTAGAGAGAGGAATAGTGTGAGTGTGGTGTGGGAGCGAGATGAATAGGTGGAGTGTGTGTGGTGCTGTGTGTGTTGATGAGAGAGAGTGTTAATACTGTGTGTGTGTGTGTGGTTGTGTGTGAGAGTGTGTGTGTGTGTGTGTGTCTGTGTTGTGTGGTGCTGAGAGAGCCGCGGTAATAGTGTGTGGGAGAGAGAGTTAATAGTGTGAGTGGTGTGTGTGTGATGTGGTGTGTGGGTCTAGTGTGGAGCGGGAGTGTGTTTTGAGTGTGAGTGTGGTGTGTGAGTGAGTGAGTGTGTGAGTGTGTGTGTGTGTGGGGTGTGTGTGAGAGAGAGAGTGTTGTAATAGTGTGAGTGGGTGTGCGTGAGTGAAGGAGGTGGAGTGTGTGTGTGGTGTCGTGTGGTGTGTTGTGGGTGTGTTTGTGTGTGTGTGTGTGAGTGGGTGTGCGTGTGTGAGAGAGAGTGTACTAGTGGGAGTGTGTGTGTGTGAGAGCGAGGTAATAGTGTGAGTGTGTGGGGGGGGGTGTGTGTGTGGGGGTGTGTGATGGCCGAGCGTGTAATAGTGTGTGTGGTGTGGTAGTGTGTGTGAGAGGCGTGTCAATAGTGCTGACCGTGCGTGTGGGGGGGGTGTGTTTGTGTGATGTGTGTATGTGTGAGAGACGAGAGTGTAATAGTGTGTGTGACGAGAGAGTGTAATAGTGTGCGTGGGTGGTGTGTGGAGAGTTTGTCATAGTGTGCGTTGTGTGTGTGTGTGTGTGTTGTCTGTGTGTGTGTGGTGTGTGTGTGTGTGTGTGAGTGTGGTGTGGTGTGTGTGGTGTGAGGAGAGGAGAGTGTAATAGTGTGTTGTGTGTGTGTGTGTGTGTGTGAGAGAGTGTAACTAGTGTGAGTTGGGTGGTGTGGGTGTGTGTGTGTGTGTTGAGAGAGAGGAGTGTCTAGTGTGTGTGAGAGGGCAGAGAGTGTAATAGGGGAGTGTGTGTTGTTGTGTGTGTTGGGAGTGAATAGTGTGCGTGTGGAGTGTGTGTGAGAGAGATGTGTAATAGTGTGAGTGTGTGTGTTGGTGTGAGAGAGAAGTTCATAGTGTGAGTGTGTGTTGTGTGTGTGAGAGAGAGAGTGTAATAGTGTGAGTGGTGTGTGAGTGTGTGTGTGTTGGTCTTGGTGTGGGGTTGGGTGAGTGTGTGTGTGAGAGGAGTGTAATAGTGTGATGTGTGGGTGGTGTGTGTGAGCGGAGTGTAATAGGGAGTGTGTGTGTGTCCCCTGTGAGAGAGCGAGTTGTAATAGGTGAGTGTTGTGGTGAGTGTGTGTGTCTGGTCTGGTGGTGTGTGTGTGTGAGGGGTCGTGTGTGTGTGTGAGAGAGAGTGTAATAGTGTGAGTGAGTGAGTGAGTGAGAGAAAGAGAGTGTGTGTGTGAGTGTGTGTGAGAGAGAGTGTAATAGTGTGAGTGTGTGTGTGTGGGATGCGAGAGGGACTTGTGTAATAGTGTGTGTGTGGTGTGAGAGAGAGTGTGTACTATTTGTAGTGGGGAGAGTGAGTGAGGTGTGTTGGGTGTGTGTGGAGAGAGAGAGAGGGTGTAATAGTGTGAGTGTGTGGTGTTGTGTGTGTGATGTGGAGAGAAAAGCGGTGTACTGTGTGAGGCGGTGTGTGTTTGTGTGTGTGTGGGAGTGTGTGTGTGGGTGGGTGTGTGTGTGAGAGAGGGAGAGAGAAAGTGTGTGTGTGTGTGTATATGTGTGAGAGAGAGAGAGTGTTTGTGTGTGTGTGTGTGTGAGACAGACTGTGCTCGCTGGGTGTGTGTGTGTGTGTGAGAGAGAGAGGTAGTGTGTGTGTGTGTGTGTGTGTGTGTGTGTGGGGTGTGTGTGAGAGAGATATGAGGAGTGTAATAAGGTGTGGAGTGAGCGAGTGGTTGTGGTGGGTCTGTGTGTGTGTGTGCGGGACGGTGTGGTGTGAGGGAGAGTGTAATAGTGTGAGTGTGTGTTGTGAGTGAAAGGTGAGGAGAGGGAGAGTGTATAGGTGTGTGTGTGTGTGTGTGTGTGTGGAGAGGAGAGAGAGTGTAATAGTTGAGTGTGTGGTGTGTAGAGAGAGAGAGCGCGATGAGTGTACAGGTGTGTCTGTGTGTGTGTGTGTGAGAGAGAGAGTGTAATAGTGTGAGTGTGTGTGTGAGAGAGATGTGTAATAGTGTGTGTGTGTGTGTGTGGTGTGTGAGAGAGAGAGAGTGTGTGTGTGTGTTTGTGTGAGTGTGTGTGAGTGTGTGTGGGTGTGTGGGTGGGTGTGTGAGAGAGAGTGAGTGTGAGAGAGTGTGTGTGTGTGTGTGTTTTGTGTGTGAGAGAGAGGGTAAAGAGCGTGCGTGTGTGTGAGAGAGAGTGTGCGTGCGCGTGTGTGTGTATGTGAGAGTGTGTGTGAGAGAGCGTGTGAGATAGCGTGAGTGGGTGTGTTGTGTGTGGTGTGTGTGTGGTGTGTTGTGTGAGCGAGTGAGAGTGTACTAGGGTGACCAGTGTGTGTGGGGTGTGAGGAGAGAGGGTAATAGGTGAGGGTGTGTGAGGAGAGTGTAATTAGGGGAGTGTGTGTGGTGTGTGAGACGTGAGAAGTGTAATCGTGGGTGTGTGTGTGGGTGTGACGAGAGAGTGTAATAGGTGAGTGTGTGTTGTGTGGAGAGAGAGGTAACTAGTGTGAGTGTGTGTGAGGATGGAGAGAGCGTGTACATAGTGTGAGTGTGTGTGGGTGTGTGTGTAGGGTGTGTGTGTGTGTGTGTGTGTGTGTGTGGGAGTGTGTGTGTGTGTGGGTGTGAGGGTGAGTGTGTGTGTGTGTGTGAGAGAGAGAGAGTGTATCGTGTGAGTGGTGTTTGAGGTGAGTGGGGCGTGTGTGTGTGTGGGTGTGTGTGTCGGTGTGTGTGTGTGTGTGTGGTGTGTGAGTGTATGGTGTGTGTGGAGAGAGAGTGTAATAGTGTGAGTGTGTGTGTGATTGTGAGTGAGAGTATGTGTGTGTGTGAGAGAGATAGAGTGTATATGTGTGAGTGAGTGAGTGTGGTGTGGGGGTTGGTGAGGAAGAGTGTAATAGTGGCGAGGGTGGTGTGTGTGTGGTGTGGTGAGAGAGAGTGAATAGGTGTGTGGTGTAGAGAGAGGGTAATAGTGGCGTGGTGTGTGTGTGTGTGGAGAGAAGATTGAATAGGTGTGTGTGTGTGTGTGTGTGTGAGAGAGAGTGTAATAGTGTGGTGTGTGTGTGTGTGTGTAGTGGTGAGAGTAGAGTGTCATGTGTGTGTGTGTGTGTGTGTGAGAGAGAGTGTAATAGTGTGAGTGAGTGAGTGAGTGAGTGGGTGTGGTGTGTGGGATGTGATGAGAGAGATGTAATAGTGTGAGTGTGTGGTGTGTGTGTGTGAGAGAGAAAGTGTATGTGTGTGAGGTGGTGAGCGAGCGTGTTACTGTGTGAGTGTGGTGTGTGTGGGTGGGTGTTGTGTGGTGTGTGAGAGAGAGAGTGTTAATAGTCGGAATGTGTGTGTAGTGGGTGTGTGTGAGAGGAGGGTAATAGTGTGAGTGTGTGTGTGAGATGAGAGTGTAATAGTGTAGTGTGGGTGTGTGTGGTGGTGTGTGGTGGTGAGAGAGCGAGTGTAATAGTTGGAATGTGTGTGTGTGTGTGGTGTGAGAGAGGGAGAGTGTAATAGTGTGAGTTGTGTGTTGGGTGTGAGAGAGAGTGTAATAGTGGGAGTTGTGTGGTGTGGTTGAGAGAGAGAGTGTAATGTGTGAGTTGTGTTGTGACCGTGTGTGTGTGTGTGTGTCTGTTGTGTGTGTGTCTGTTGTGTGTGTGTGTGTGTGGTGTGTGTAGTGTGTGTGTGTGTGTGAGAGAAAGAGTGTAATAGGTGAGTGGGTGGCGTGAGTGAGTGAGGGTGTGGGTGTGGTGTGTGCCAGAAGAGGAGTGTAATATGTGAGTGTGTGTGTGTGTGTGGTGGGTGTGTGTGAGAGAGAGTGTAATAGTGTGAGGTGGTGTGTGTGTGGTGTGTGTGTGAGAGGGAGAGTGTAATAGTGTGTGGGTTGCAGTGTGACGGAGAGAGTTGTAAAGGGAGTGTGTGTGTGCTGGGTGAGAGAGAGAGAGTGTATAGTGTGTGTGTGGGTGTGTGTGAGAGAGAGTGTGAGAGAGAGAGTGTGTGTGTGTGTGTGTGGGGAGAGAGAGAGAGAGAGAGAATGAGTGTGTGTGTGTGAGAGAGAGTGTAATAGTGTGAGTGAGTGAGTGTTTGAGTGGGTGGGTGTGTGTGATGTGTGTGATGGAGAGAGAGTGTAATAGTGTGAGGTGTGTGTGTGCGTGTGTGTATTAGGAGGAGTGTAATAGTGTGTGCGTGTGGTGTGAGACCGGAGTGTAATAAGTGTGAGTGTGGTGTGTGTGTGGTGTGTGTGTGTGAGAGAGAGAGTGTATGTGTGAATGTGTGTGTGTGTGTGTGTGAGAGAGAGTTAATAGTGTGAGTGTGTGTGTGATTTGATGAGAGTGTAATAGTGTGAGTGTGTGGGTGTGTGTTGTGTGATGAGAGAGAGTGTATAGTGGACGTGTGTGGTGTGTGTGTGTGTGAGAGAGAGTGTAATAGTGGGGTGTGTGGGTGGGTGAGAGAGAGTGTGTGTGTGAGTGTGTGTGGGTGTGTGTGTGTGTGAGAGAGAGAGTGTAATAGTGTGAGTGTGTGTGTGGTGTGTGTGTTAGATGAGAGTGTAATAGTGTGTGTGTGTGTGTGTGAGTGGTGAGTGGGTGTGTGTGTGTGTGTGTGTGTGGTGAGAGGACGAGAGTGTAAATAGTGTGAGTGTGCGTCGGTGTGTTGTGAGAGGAGAGTGTAATAGTGTGAGGGGTGTGTGGTGTGTGTGGGTGAGAGAGAGTGAATAGGTGTGTAGTGTGGGTGTGGTGTGTGGTGGGAGAGAGGGAGTAATAGGTGATGAGTGTGTGTGTGTTGTGTGGTGAGAGAGAGGAATAGGTGTGTGTGTGTGGTTGTGTGTGAGAGTGTGTGTGTGTGTAAGTGTGAGTGAGTGAGTGAGTGAGTGTATGAGTGTGTGTGTGAGTGAGAGAGAGACAGCACGTGAATGTGTGTGTGTGTGTGTGTGAGAGAGAGTGTAAAAGTGTAAGAGTGTGTGTGAGTGTAAGAGTGTAAGTGTGTGAGTGTAAGTGTGTGTGTGTATGAGACTAGAGTTTAATAGTGTGAGTTGTGGTGGTTAGTGAAGAGAGCGTGTATGTGTGAGTGGAGGTGTGGAGAGAGGGTAATAGTCGTGAGTGTGTGTGTGGTGTGTGTGTGTGTGTGGGTGTGGAGAGAGAGGGAATAGTGTGAGTGTTGTTGTGTGTGAGAGAAGAGAGAGAGTGTATAGTTAGGTTTTTTGGTGTGTGTGTGTGTGGTGTGGTGTCTGGTGTTTTGTTGTGTGTGTGAGAGAGTGTAATAGGGTGAGTGTGAGTTTGAGTGATGAGTGTGTAGTGTGTTGTGTGTGTGGTGGTTGTGGTGTGGTGGTGTGAGAGAGAGAGTGTAATAGTGTAGGTGTGAGTGTGTGTTGTGTGTGAGAGAGGAGAGTGTAATAGTGTGGGGCTGTGTGTGTGTGTGTGTTGAGAGAGATGTAATAGTGAGTGTGTGTGTGTGGGGGGTGTGTGTGTTTGTGTGTGTGTGTTGGTGTGTGTGTTGTGTGTGTGTGTGAGAGAGAGTGTAATAGTGTGAGTGTGTGTGTGTGAGAGGAGAAGAGTGAACAGGTGAGGGTGTGTGTTGGGTGTGTGAGAGAGAGTGTAATAGTTGGTGTGGGTTGTGTTGTGGGTGTGTGTGTGAGAGAGGAGAGGGTAATAGTGGGAGTGTGTTTGGGACGTGAGGGCTGAGTTGTGAGTGTGTGGTGTGTTGTGTGTGTGTGAGAGCGGAGAGCGGGTAATCCTGTGAGTGTGCTTGTGGTGTTGAGAGAGATGAGTGAAAGGTGAGTGGGTGTGGTGTGTGAGAGAGAGAGGTACTAGTGGGGTGGTGTGTGTGGGGTGTGCGAGAGAGAGTTTAATAGTGTGAGTGTGGTTTGGGTGTGTGAGAGAGTTGTAATAGCGTGTGTGTGAGAGAGAGTGTAAAGTGTGAGTGGTGTGTGTGTGTGTGTGTGGGAGAGTGTATGAGTGAGAGTGTGTGTGAGTGTGTGTGTGTGTTTTTGTGTGTGTGTATGTGTGTGTGTGTAAGAGAGAGAGTGTAATAGTGTGAGTGTGTGTGAGATGTGTGAGGACGAGCGTGTACCTAGGTGAGGGTGTGTGTGTGTGTGAGTGAGAGAGTAAGTGAGTGAGTGTGTGTGTGTCTCTGTGTGAGTGAGTGAGTTGTGGGTGAGTGTGTCGTGGCGAGAGAGGAGGGTAATAGTGGAGTATGTGGTGTGTGTGAGAGAGGTGTAATGTGTGAGGTGTTATGTGAGTGAGTTGGATGGTGTGAGTCGACGGGTGTGTGTGTGTGTGTGGGGTTGAGAGAGAGGTGTAAGTGTGTGTGTGAGGAGAGAGTGTAATAGTGTGAGTGTGTGTGTGTGGGGTGTGTGTGTGAGAGAGCGTGTAATAGGGGTGGAGTGTGTCGTTGTGAGTGAGTGAGGTGTGATGTGTGTGTGTGTGTGTGTGTGGAGCGAGAGTGTATAGTGTGAGGTGTGTGTGTGTGAGAGAGCGTGTTAGTGTGAGGTGTGTGTGTGTGTGTGTGAGAGAGGTGTAATAGTGTCGAAGTGTGTGTGTGTGGTGAGATGAGAGTGTAATATGTGAGTGTGTTGTGGTGGGCTGAGAGCGAGTTCATAGTGTGTGTGTGCGAGAGTTTGTACAGTGGGAGTGTGTGTGTGTGGGAGAAGAGTGTGGGTTTGTGTGTGTGGGTGTGTGTGAGAAGAGAGTGAGTGAGTGTGTGTGAGTGTGTGTGTGTGTGGAGAGAGAGAGCTGTAATAGTCTGTGTGTGAGAGAGAGTGTAATTAGGGTGAGTTGTGTGTGTGTGAGAGAGAGAGTTGTAATGCATGTGAGTGGGTGTGTGAGGGGAGAAGAGAGGTGTAAATGGTGTGTGTGTGTGTTTGACCGTGATGTGAGTGTGGGAGTGTGTGTGTGTGTGTGTGTGTGAGAGAGAGAGTGTAATAGTGTGTGTGAGAGAGAGTGTAAGTGTGAGTGTGGTGTGTGTGTGTGTGTGTGAGAGAGAGTGTGTGTGTGTGAGTGTGTGTGTGGGTGAGTGAGTGTGTGAGTGTGTGTGTGTGTGTTGTGGTTGAGCGAGAGAGTGTAATAGTGTGTGTGTGACGGAGAGTGTGTGGTGAGAGAGATGTAATAGGTGCGTGTGTGTGGAGTGAGTGCTTAGTAGTGGGTGTGTGGGTGGTGTGGTGTGAGAGAGAGATGTACATAGTGTGAGTGTGTGTGTGTGTGGGGGGTGTGTGTGAGAGAGAGAGTGTATAGTGTGAGTGTGTGTGTGTGTGTGCTGAGGAGAGACGGTGTATAGTGTGGCTGGTGTGTGGAGGGAGAGAGAGTGTAATAGTGTTGAGGGGGTGTCGTGTGTGAGAGAGAGGAGAGAGGTAATAGTGTGGGTGTGTGTGTCGTGAGGAGAGACGAGTGTAATAGTGGCGTGTGTGTGGTGTGTGTGAGAGAGAGTGTGTGTGAGTGTGAGTGTGTGTGTGTGTGTGAGCGAGAGTGTGAGAGAGATAGTGTGTGAGAGAGAGAGAGTGTGTGGGTGTGGGTGTGTGTGTGTGTGTGTGATGATGATTATGATGAGTGATGTGTGTGTGTGTGTGTGTGAGAGAGAGAGTGTAATAGTGTGTGTGTGTGTGGTGTGTGAGAGAGAGTGTGATAGTGTGTGTGTGTGTGAGAGAGAGAGTGTATAATAGTGTGAGTGTGTGTGTGTGTGTGTGTGTGAGAGAGAGAGAGAGATTGAATAGTGTGTTGTGGGGTGTGTGTGTGTGTGTGATGAGAGAGGGTAATAGGTGTGTGTGAGAGAGGAGTTGTTTTGTTTTAAAAAATAGTGTGTGAGTGTGGGGGTGTGTGTGTGAGAGCGAGGTATAGTTGTGTGTGTGTGTGTGTGTGAGAGGAGAGGTGTAATAGTGGTGGGTGTGTGGTGGTGTGAGCAGAGAGTTAATGTGTGATCGGTGGTGCCATGTGTGTGTCGTGGTGGATGTGGAGAGAGAGCGTGTAATAGTGTTGCTGTGTGTGTGTGTGGTGTGTGTGAGAGAGAGGTGTAATAGTGTGAGTGTGTGTGTGAGAGCGGTAATAGTGTGTGTGTGTGTGTGTGTGTGTGTGTGTGTGTGAGAGAGAGTGTAATTGTGTGTGTGTGTGTGTGTGAGAGAGAGTGTCATCTGTGGGTTTGTGTGTGGTGTGTGTGAGAGAGAGGAGTGTAATAGTGGGAGGGTGTTGTTTGTGTGTGTGTGTGTGTGAGAGAGAGTGTAAGAGTGTGTGTGTGTGTGTGTGTGTGTGTGTGTGAGAGAGAGAGAGAGAGAGGGTAATAGTGGGTGTGGTGGTGTGTGTGGGTGTGTGTGTGTTTGTTGTGTGTGTGTGTGTGTGTGGGGTGGTGTGTGTGGGTGGGTGTGTGGGTTGTGTGTGTGAGAGGAGGTAATAGTTTGTGGGTGTGTGTGGTGTGGGTGTGAGAGAGAGTGTATAGTGTGGTGGGTGTGGTGGACATTTTTACGACCACTTAGCTTTTTCGAATCAAGTTTTGTGGTCACACAGTCATCGAGTTTCGTACTATTCCCGATGAAGTAGCGATTTTTAAATGTATTTTCCCCCCTGTCTAAAACGCCCGAGCAACAGCAGAGGGTTAACTTCTGTGGAATAAATGAATCGCGGCGTTTGCGTGATGCTGCAGTTCCGCCACTAGATGTCAGTGTAAGCCCAGCAAACACTCGGTACACTTTATAACGATGCAAATGATGCTAATTTATGAATATAATGTGACAACATGCCCCGCTATAAAGAGCAACGTGTGTTATATGAACAGGGGAAATATAAGTTTTGTATCAATAACAAAATTAAAGAAGTGTCTTTCAAAACATTATCCAGGATTTATCAAGTGACACATGTTTTGGAAAGATTCAAACCGGTTTATTTCATCAATATCGCAATTGCTTTATCACTGTATCTACTGAAGATTATTTTGGAAAGATTTAGAAATCTAAAAATAATCGAAAACTGAGATCTACGATAGAGATTTGTGTATTTGACATGCTTTTTTATTTTCAGAATGATGTTTTGAAAAGTAAAGCACACTATTTCATTCAATTATGTATTCTAGTAGGTAAATACCATGTGCATAAAAAGAAGTGGGTTATTTTCAAACCGAATTTTTCACTTTATTAGTGACTTAGTGAAAAAAAACACTACTTTATTGCAACTTTGTTGCATTTAATATAAAAGACCTATACTGGACTTACTGTGGGCAACAACAGTGGGAATATAGCTTTCTGGTAGTCTAAAATGTAAGCTACGCGTTAAAACTGAAAAAAAGAAAGCGTTTGTGACAACTAGCCCCGGTCTGATCTGCAATAGTAATGCGTGCAACACCAGTGTTGTCCAGCAGGTGTCGCGCGTCTATCCAAATAACAGGCGTTTATAGTTTGAGAAGTTGCACAAATGTTTAAAAATCTTGCATTTTCATTTAAAGAAAATCTAAAGAAAAATGTACGACAATTTTTGTAATGATGTATATTTACATATAGATGGCATGTTTGGTCTCGTGCATGTTTCGTTTAGATAAAAAGGTAAAGAAATCGCTGTTTAATGCACCGCAGCTGCGCTATTAATGAGACCACGTGATCATATTATTGCGCTTGTGTGCGCTCATAATAAAGCAGGTCTCGTGCATGTTTTCTGCTCGATGGGAGATTATGAACGCTCTGTGAAACACAGCTTCCATTCTGACGAACTCGGTCTGCGTCGCGTGTCTCTTTAAGCGCCGCGCGCTGCCTGGAATTCACGTCACTTCTCCGCGGAGCGTCCGGATCAATGAGGTTCCGCGCTGCGCTGCGTTGCGCTGCGTTGCGTTGCGTTGCGTTGCGCTCCTGCGAGCGACGCTTCCAGGAAGGTGTTAACCATCGCGCTGCCGCAATGTAGCGCCTGCTCGCGCGTTTGCAAACAAGAGAAGTTGAAGTATTCCGCGCGGGGCGAGGCCAGTGGATGCGTCGCGAGGGGAACGTTATCCAGGGCTTTATTTCGCGGAAGAACCAGGGAGAGGAAAGTGGAAACAGAAGAACTTCCTGAATTTCAACGAGACATGTCCGAGTCCCCCTCGCAGGTCATTATTAAGGTAACTCTGCCTTTTCTCGCCTCGAATGTAAACGCGCAAAGACGCGGCGCGCGATCATCTGTTGCTGCGATCGATCCGGAATCAATCGCGTTGAGCTGGCCGCTTGCGAACGGGCTCTCGTGCCTTCATGTGACGCGACGCGACGCGACGCACGCGTTTAAACCACGCAGCTCGAGCCATCAGTGGGAAAAGTTAGAGAACGAGTTTGACTGCGCACGAGGACTTTAACCGCGTCTGGAAGCGTGGTGTCTCTGTAACATGAGTTTGCATTGGTTATTTAGTAACAGGCTCGCGGAAGCGACCAGAAGGCGAGACTTTGCGCTTGTTATCAGCGCTGCTCTTTGACCAGGTTCATTATGGCATCCTAATAGTGAGCGATCGCATCCTTCAGCGGCTTCTTGCACAGTTCCTCGTGCGTTTATAACTGGCCCTGATGCACGCGAACATCGCGGAGACGTCGCGTTAACATCTGCAAGACGTGTTTTTTTTAGATCTGTCTATAGCACGTTTCCTATCAGTCTTCAAGATGTATAATGCATGCAAAACTCAGATGTTTGTACACAGCAGATTCAACAGACCTCTTGCAGACGAAACATGCATGCTTTATTTTTTTTAATTGTTTGTAGCATTTAATCAAAATCTTACGGGGAAACTTCAGCGTTCTCAGTGCTGATGTATGCGGGACTTCTCCAATCGTTTAGTGCTCTTAAGCTCCGCCCCTGCATGCACTTGAGTGCCACGCCCACATCTCAACATCCAATCAGCAACTGATGCACAGAACTAAGCCCCGCCCCGCGGTTTTTCTTTGTTGATAATTCGTTACTCTTGGATGTACGGTGTTATTATTTTTTCCAGTTATGTTTTAATAGCGAGATGTTATGTCATTTTAAACAATATACTTTCTCGTAATAATATGTCGTTAAAATGCTATTTTTTGTAATGGCGAGATAATGTGTCATTTAAATGCTATATTTTCTCGTAATAACGAGATTTTGTGTTTTTGAAAATAAGATACCTCACTATTATAAAAAAATGTAATGTGTCGTTAAAATTATATATTTTCTCGTTAAAACGGCATTTTCTCGCAATAACAAAAAGTTATGTTGTTAATGATGTTTTGTTCGCAATAACGAGATAAACTGTTGTTAAAATGACATTTTCTCGTAATGACGAGACGTTATGTTGTTAAAAATAGTTTTTTCATAATAGCAAGATCTATTGTTGAAAACAATAACAATGTCATTAAAATGATATATTTTCTCATAATAACGAGATTGTGTTAAAACGATGAATTTTCTCGTTAAAGCAACATTGTGTAATTTAAACGGTATGCTCTCGTAATAACGAGATGTTGTTAAAACAATATATTTTTGTAATAGCAAGATAATGTGTTGTTAAAGTGATAATTACCCTTTAAAGCAACATTTTCTCGTAATATTGAGATGTCGTTAAAAACTATGTTTTTTCATGATAACGAGGTTGTGTTGTTAAAACGATGTATTTTCTGTATTCGCTTTTCTGTTGAAATGTTCTGTCACTGCTTCCGTTTAATTGCGACTTTAATGCATCTGGTTGATATCATCAGCCCGTCATATTCATCGCTGCTCTTATTGATGCACCTTTACCTGATTTGATGCTTGTAATTAATAATAATGAGCGTTTTTAATGCAAACGTGATGTGTTTGCGATTTGCATGTTTCTCCCTCCGTCTCCACGTGTCCCGGCGACCGCCGAGAGCTTTCTGACAGTTGTAGAAACATCCACGCTCAGGTGGAGCAGCTTTGTTCAGTGCAGCCGCATGCAAACGAACCGCGGTACTATCGCTTTTGATTTTGCATGCTTTCATTTGCACAGGGAGCTGGACACGATGATGGCGTTTGAGGAAGTTTCCAGAGAACCGCTCTGTGCTTCCCGGCTCTCGGTTTAACTCTCTGGAAATTTCAGTTCTCGGTGCAAACGCTACCGTGGCCCTATATATGGACCGAGAGAAGATCAGCAGGAGATCACAGCAGCTGAAGAACACTCCAATGTCTCTGGTTTCCCTTCGAGGGCCGAACATGATCTCGGAGCATCATCCGCACGCATAATAATCATATTCACATTACTGTATGCTAATAATCATTAGCCTCTGAAGGTAAATAGCTAGATATTAATGCTAAAAATTAATATTCATTAGCCTCTGTAGGTAAATAGCTAGATATTAATGCTAAAAACTGATATTCATTAGCCTCTGTAGGTAAATAGCTAGATATTAATGCTAAAAATTAATATTCATTAGCCTCTGAAGGTAAATAACGAGCTAATAATACAAAAAATTTATATTCATTAGCCTCTGTAGGTAAATAACTCGCTAATAATACTAAAATTAATATTCATTAGCCTCTGAAGGTAAATAGCTAGATATTAATGCTAATAAACTGATATTCATTAGCCTCTGTATGTAAATAACTACATACTAATTCTAAAAAATTAATATTAATTAGCCTCTGAAGGTAAATAGCTAGATATTAATGCTAAAATTAATATTCATTAGCCTCTGAAGGTAAATAACTAGCTAATAATACTAAAAACTAATATTCATTAGCCTCTGTAGGTAAATAGCTAGATATTAATGCTAAAAATTAATATTCATTAGCCTCTGAAGGTAAATAGCTAGATATTAATGCTAAAAATTTATATTCATTAGCCTCTGAAGGTAAATAACGAGCTAATAATACAAAAAATTTATATTCATTAGCCTCTGTAGGTAAATAGCTAGATATTAATGCTAAAATTAATATTCATTAGCCTCTGAAGGTAAATAACTAGATATTAATGCTAAAAATTAATATTCATTAGCCTCTGAAGGTAAATAACTAGCTAATAATACTAAAAATTAATATTCATTAGCCTCTGTAGGTAAATAGCTAGATATTAATGCTAAAAATTTATATTCATTAGCCTCTGAAGGTAAATAACGAGCTAATAATACAAAAAATTTATATTCATTAGCCTCTGTAGGTAAATAGCTAGATATTAATGCTAAAAATTTATATTCATTAGCCTCTGAAGGTAAATAACGAGCTAATAATACAAAAAATTTATATTCATTAGCCTCTGTAGGTAAATAGCTAGATATTAATGCTAAAAATTTATATTCATTAGCCTCTGAAGGTAAATAACGAGCTAATAATACAAAAAATTTATATTCATTAGCCTCTGTAGGTAAATAGCTAGATATTAATGCTAAAAATTTATATTCATTAGCCTCTGAAGGTAAATAACTAGATATTTATGCTAAAAATTAATATTCATTAGCCTCTGAAGGTAAATAACTAGCTAATAATACTAAAAATTAATATTCATTAGCCTCTGTAGGTAAATAACTTGCTAATAATACTAAAAATTAATATTCATTAGCCTCTGTAGGTAAATAACTCGCTAATAATACTAAAATTAATATTCATTAGCCTCTGAAGGTAAATAACTAGCTAATAATACTAAAAATTAATATTCATTAGCCTCTGTAGGTAAATAGCTAGATATTAATGCTAAAAATTAATATTCATTAGCCTCTGTAGGTAAATAACTTGCTAATAATACTAAAAATTAATATTCATTAGCCTCTGAAGGTAAATAACTAGCTAATAATACTAAAAATTAATACTCATTAGCCTCTGTAGGTAAATAGCTAGATATTAATGCTAAAAATTAATATTCATTAGCCTCTGAAGGTAAATAACTCGCTAATAATACTAAAAATTAATATTCATTAGCCTCTGTAGGTAAATAACTTGCTAATAATACTAAAAATTAATATTCATTAGCCTCTGAAGGTAAATAACTAGATATTAATGCTAAAAATTAATACTCATTAGCCTCTGAAGGTAAATAACTAGATATTAATGCTAAAAATTAATATTCATTAGCCTCTGAAGGTAAATAACTAGCTAATAATACTAAAAATTAATACTCATTAGCCTCTGTAGGTAAAAGCTAGATATTAATGCTAAAAATTAATATTCATTAGCCTCTGAAGGTAAATAACGAGCTAATAATACAAAAAATTTATATTCATTAGCCTCTGAAGGTAAATAACGAGCTAATAATACAAAAAATTTATATTCATTAGCCTCTGTAGGTAAATAGCTAGATATTAATGCTAAAAATTAATATTCATTAGCCTCTGTAGGTAAATAACTTGCTAATAATACTAAAAATTAATACTCATTAGCCTCTGAAGGTAAATAACTAGCTAATAATACTAAAAATTAATATTCATTAGCCTCTGTAGGTAAATAGCTAGATATTAATGCTAAAAATTTATATTCATTAGCCTCTGAAGGTAAATAACTAGATATTTATGCTAAAAATTAATATTCATTAGCCTCTGAAGGTAAATAACTAGATATTAATGCTAAAAATTAATACTCATTAGCCTCTGAAGGTAAATAACTAGATATTAATGCTAAAAATTAATACTCATTAGCCTCTGAAGGTAAATAACTAGATATTAATGCTAAAAATTAATACTCATTAGCCTCTGAAGGTAAATAACTAGCTAATAATACTAAAAATTAATACTCATTAGCCTCTGTAGGTAAAAGCTAGATATTAATGCTAAAAATTAATATTCATTAGCCTCTGTAGGTAAATAGCTAGATATTAATGCTAAAAATTTATATTCATTAGCCTCTGAAGGTAAATAACGAGCTAATAATACAAAAAATTTATATTCATTAGCCTCTGTAGGTAAATAGCTAGATATTAATGCTAAAAATTTATATTCATTAGCCTCTGAAGGTAAATAACGAGCTAATAATACAAAAAATTTATATTCATTAGCCTCTGTAGGTAAATAACTCGCTAATAATACTAAAAATTAATACTCATTAGCCTCTGAAGGTAAATAACTAGATATTAATGCTAAAAATTAATACTCATTAGCCTCTGAAGGTAAATAACTAGATATTAATGCTAAAAATTAATACTCATTAGCCTCTGAAGGTAAATAACTAGCTAATAATACTAAAAATTAATACTCATTAGCCTCTGTAGGTAAATAACGAGCTAATAATACTAAAAATTAATATTCATTAGCCTCTGTAGGTAAATAACTCGCTAATAATACTAAAAATTAATACTCATTAGCCTCTGTAGGTAAATAGCTAGATATTAATGCTAAAATTTAATATTCATTAGCCTCTGTAGGTAAATAGCTAGATATTAATGCTAAAAATTTATATTCATTAGCCTCTGAAGGTAAATAACGAGCTAATAATACAAAAAATTTATATTCATTAGCCTCTGTAGGTAAATAACTTGCTAATAATACTAAAAATTAATACTCATTAGCCTCTGTAGGTAAATAACGAGCTAATAATACTAAAAATTAATATTCATTAGCCTCTGTAGGTAAATAGCTAGATATTAATGCTAAAAATTAATATTCATTAGCCTCTGTAGGTAAATAACTCGCTAATAATACTAAAATTAATATTCATTAGCCTCTGAAGGTAAATAACTCGCTAATAATACTAAAAATTAATACTCATTAGCCTCTGTAGGTAAATAGCTAGATATTAATGCTAAAAATTAATACTCATTAGCCTCTGTAGGTAAATAACGAGCTAATAATACTAAAAATTAATATTCATTAGCCTCTGTAGGTAAATAGCTAGATATTAATGCTAAAATTTAATATTCATTAGCCTCTGTAGGTAAATAACGAGCTAATAATACTAAAAATTAATATTCATTAGCCTCTGTAGGTAAATAACTTGCTAATAATACTAAAAATTAATACTCATTAGCCTCTGTAGGTAAATAGCTAGATATTAATGCTAATAAACTGATATTCATTAGCCTCTGTAGGTAAATAACTCGCTAATAATACTAAAATTAATATTCATTAGCCTCTGAAGGTAAATAGCTAGATATTAATGCTAAAATTAATATTCATTAGCCTCTGAAGGTAAATAACGAGCTAATAATACAAAAAATTTATATTCATTAGCCTCTGTAGGTAAATAACTTGCTAATAATACTAAAAATTAATACTCATTAGCCTCTGAAGGTAAATAACTAGATATTAATGCTAAAAATTAATACTCATTAGCCTCTGAAGGTAAATAACTAGATATTAATGCTAAAAATTAATACTCATTAGCCTCTGAAGGTAAATAACTAGATATTAATGCTAAAAATTAATACTCATTAGCCTCTGAAGGTAAATAACTAGATATTAATGCTAAAAATTAATACTCATTAGCCTCTGAAGGTAAATAACTAGATATTAATGCTAAAAATTAATACTCATTAGCCTCTGAAGGTAAATAACTAGATATTAATGCTAAAAATTAATACTCATTAGCCTCTGCGTCAGTTAAACTAACACGCTATCTACCTACCACTGGCGCTGACAAATGTACTATGTCAATGTAGGACCTCTGAGGTAATAACCTTGCTAATATACTAAAAATTAATATCATTAGCCTCTTAGGTAAAAACTTGCTAATAATACGAAAGAATTAATGATTCATATATCCCTGTAGTAAATAACTTGCTAATACGTACTAAAAATTAATATTCATTACCGTCTGTAGGTAAATACTCTCTAATAATACTACAAAATTAATACCATTAGCCTCTGTAGTAAATAACTCGCGTCATAATACTAAAAATTAATACTCATTACCTCTGTATTGTAAATAACTCGCTAATTAATACTAAAAATAATATCATTAGCCTCTTAGTAAATACCTCGCTTCATAATACTAAAAATTATACTCATTAAAGCACTCTGTAGGTAATACCAGCGCCTAAGATACTAAAAATTAATGACTCATTACCTCTTTAGGTAATAACTCGCTAATATACTAAAAAATTATTACTACCCATTAGCCTCTGTAGGTACATAAACCTCGCTATAATACTAAAATTAATATTCCTTAGGCCTCTGTAGGTAATCTCCAACTCGCTAATACTACTAAAAAAAATAATACTCATTACCTCTGTATGTAAATACCTCGCTATAATCGCCTAAAAAATTAATACTGTACATTAGCCTCTGCGTAGGGTAAATAAAGTCGCAATAATACTTACAATTTAGATACTCATTTTAAGCCTCCTGTAGGTAACTAACTCCTAATTAATACTAAAAATTCAATACTCATTAGCCTCTGTATGTAAATCTCCTAATAATCACCTAAAATTCCTAGTCCCATTAGCCTCTGTATGTAAATAACTACATACTAATTCTAAAAAATTAATATTCATTAGCCTCTGAAGGTAAATAACTAGATATTAATGCTAAAAATTAATACTCATTAGCCTCTGAAGGTAAATAACTAGATATTAATGCTAAAAATTAATACTCATTAGCCTCTGAAGGTAAATAACTAGATATTAATGCTAAAAATTAATACTCATTAGCCTCTGAAGGTAAATAACTAGATATTAATGCTAAAAATTAATACTCATTAGCCTCTGAAGGTAAATAACTAGATATTAATGCTAAAAATTAATACTCATTAGCCTCTGAAGGTAAATAACTAGCTAATAATACTAAAAATTAATATTCATTAGCCTCTGTAGGTAAATAACTTGCTAATAATACTAAAAATTAATACTCATTAGCCTCTGTAGGTAAAAGCTAGATATTAATGCTAAAAATTAATACTCATTAGCCTCTGAAGGTAAATAACTCGCTAATAATACAAAAATTAATATTCATTAGCCTCTGAAGGTAAATAACTCGCTAATAATACTAAAAATTAATAACTCATTATCCTCTGTAGGTAACTCGCTAATAATACTAAAATTAATATTCATTAGCCTCTGAAGGTAAATAACGAGCTAATAATACAAAAAATTTATATTCATTAGCCTCTGTAGGTAAATAGCTAGATATTAATGCTAAAAATTTATATTCATTAGCCTCTGTAGGTAAATAGCTAGATATTAATGCTAAAAATTTATATTCATTAGCCTCTGAAGGTAAATAACGAGCTAATAATACAAAAAATTTATATTCATTAGCCTCTGAAGGTAAATAACTAGATATTAATGCTAAAAATTAATACTCATTAGCCTCTGAAGGTAAATAACTAGATATTAATGCTAAAAATTAATATTCATTAGCCTCTGTAGGTAAATAACTACATACTAATTCTAAAAAATTAATATTAATTAGCCTCTGAAGGTAAATAGCTAGATATTAATGCTAAAATTAATATTCATTAGCCTCTGAAGGTAAATAGCTAGATATTAATGCTAAAATTTAATATTCATTAGCCTCTGTAGGTAAATAGCTAGATATTAATGCTAAAAATTAATATTCATTAGCCTCTGTAGGTAAATAGCTAGATATTAATGCTAAAAATTTATATTCATTAGCCTCTGAAGGTAAATAACGAGCTAATAATACAAAAAATTTATATTCATTAGCCTCTGTAGGTAAATAGCTAGATATTAATGCTAAAATTAATATTCATTAGCCTCTGAAGGTAAATAACTCGCTAATAATACAAAAATTAATATTCATTAGCCTCTGAAGGTAAATAGCTAGATATTAATGCTAAAAATTAATATTCATTAGCCTCTGTAGGTAAATAGCTAGATATTAATGCTAAAAATTTATATTCATTAGCCTCTGAAGGTAAATAACGAGCTAATAATACAAAAAATTTATATTCATTAGCCTCTGTAGGTAAATAGCTAGATATTAATGCTAAAAATTTATATTCATTAGCCTCTGAAGGTAAATAACGAGCTAATAATACAAAAAATTTATATTCATTAGCCTCTGTAGGTAAATAGCTAGATATTAATGCTAAAAATTTATATTCATTAGCCTCTGAAGGTAAATAACTAGATATTTATGCTAAAAATTAATATTCATTAGCCTCTGTAGGTAAATAACTACATACTAATTCTAAAAAATTAATATTAATTAGCCTCTGAAGGTAAATAGCTAGATATTAATGCTAAAAATTAATACTCATTAGCCTCTGAAGGTAAATAACTAGATATTAATGCTAAAAATTAATACTCATTAGCCTCTGTAGGTAAATAACGAGCTAATAATACTAAAAATTAATATTAATTAGCCTCTGAAGGTAAATAGCTAGATATTAATGCTAAAAATTAATATTCATTAGCCTCTGAAGGTAAATAACGAGCTAATAATACAAAAAATTTATATTCATTAGCCTCTGTAGGTAAATAGCTAGATATTAATGCTAAAATTAATATTCATTAGCCTCTGAAGGTAAATAACTAGATATTAATGCTAAAAATTAATACTCATTAGCCTCTGAAGGTAAATAACTAGATATTAATGCTAAAAATTAATACTCATTAGCCTCTGAAGGTAAATAACTAGATATTAATGCTAAAAATTAATACTCATTAGCCTCTGAAGGTAAATAACTAGCTAATAATACTAAAAATTAATATTCATTAGCCTCTGAAGGTAAATAACTCGCTAATAATACTAAAAATTAATATTCATTAGCCTCTGAAGGTAAATAACTAGCTAATAATACTAAAAATTAATATTCATTAGCCTCTGACGTAACTACTCGCTAATAATACTAAA
>JADLZN010000917.1:242500-257500 GCA_018155175.1 Sinocyclocheilus anophthalmus
ATAATCACATACTGCAATGTTTATTTAAAAGTATATATAGTGATTTATATATTATAATCTTATTTGAGAAATATAACTATTGGTATGGTATTACAATAAATATTATAATTCTTAATCATTAATATATAATTGTTTGATTTTAAGTTTTCTATACCCTAGTTCGTTTTCAGAAGTTTGGGATCAGTGAGATTTGTAATGTGTTTTAAAGAAGTCTCTTCTGCTCATCAAGGCTGCCTTTATTTGACTAAAAAATACAGAAAAAAACTGTAATATTGTGAAATATTATTGTAATTTTAAATAACTGGTTTCTATTTTAATATACTTTAAATTTTTAATTTATTTCTGTGATCAAAGCTAAAATTTCGGCATCATTACTCCTGTTCAGTTCATATGCGTAGTAATATATTTTTTTTTTTACAATTTTAAAATGCAATTCTTGACCATAACAAATGATTCACGAATTAAAAATTCTTGTTTCAAGACTGATGTTGACTGAAAGTTGAGTTTTGTTCTCGTACTTCTGCAGCTTCATGTCAGTCATTCTTTATGCAGTTATGAAATGGGCTTTGATTTTTATTTTTGGTTTGCAGAAAGTGCTGGAGATGTAGTAATGTTGGTAAAGCGCTGATGGGTTTGTGGATGTACGGAGCGCTGAAACTCTCTTACCTGCATTAGACTAGGGAGCGGGAGAGAGAGAGAGAGAGAGAGAAATGGAAGATGGAGAGGTAGAGGGAGGAAAATGACAGGAACGTCCCGAAGCTCTTGGCTGAGGCTGCGCTGTTTTCTGACACTGATCGAATCGCCTGTTTTTTCCAGCGGACTTCATTCATTGGGACGGACTGATTAATGGATGCGTGATGCATGTTTTTCTCAGTCCTGTGTGTGTGTGAGCGAGAGTGAGTGTGTGTGTGTGTGTGTGTGTGTGTGCGCGCAGTCTGAGACTCTAGAACAACTGGCCATCAGTCTCACATTCATCGATGTAATTTCGCTCGGGGAAGAAGGCTATTAACAAAACCCACCAGAGAAGAATGAAATTGGCAGAGTGGGCAGAAATCTGCTCCTTGTTGTCCGTAGAGTAAGTTTTGCGAGAGAGTGTGTGGAGTAGTTTGTGTGTGGTTGGTGAGAGTGTGTGTTGTGCGAGAGAGTGTGGTTTTGTCGAGAGAGGTTTGTTTGTGCGAGAGAGTGTGTGTGTGTGTGTTGCGAGAGAGTGTGTTGTGTGGTGTGCGAGAGCTGTTGTGTGTGACGACGTGTCAGGTGCGGAGTGTGTGTGTGTGTGTGTGTGGGCGAGAGTAGTGGTGTGTGTAGGGTGTGGTGTGCGAGAGTGTGTGTGTGAGGGTGTGTGTGAGAGAGTGTGAGTGTGATTGTGTGAGAGTGTTGTTTGTCGAGAGTTGGTGTGGTGTGTGTGTGTGTTTGTGGTGCGAGAGTGTGTGTTTGTGTGTGGTGTGTGTGTGTGCGAAGAGTGCGTGTGTGTGTGTGGCGATAGTGTGTGTTGTTACTCGAGGAGTGTGTTGTGTGTGTGTTGAGTGTGCTCGAGAGTGAGAGTGTTGTGGTTTTGCGAGAGTGTGTGTGTGATGTGTGCGAGAGAGTGTGGTTGGGTGTGCTAGGGGTGTGTGTGTGTGTGTACGAGAGAGTGTGTGTACGAGTGTGTGTGTACGAGAGAGTGTGTGTGTGATGTGTGGTGTGTGTGAGAGTGTGTGTGTGTGTTGTGTGTGTGCTGTGCGCGAGAGAGTTTGTTGTGTGTCGTTGGCTAGAGAGTGTGTGTGTGTGTGTTGTGGTGTGTGTGTTGTGCCGCAGTGTGTGTGTTGCGCAGGTGTGTGTGGGCGAGAGATTGTGTGGTGTGTGTGTGTGGCTTGTGTGTGCGAGAGAGTGTGTGTGTGTGTGTGTGTGTGTGTGTGTGTTGTTTGCGAGATTGTGTGTGTGTTGTGTGCGAGAGATGGTGTGTGTGTCTTGTGTGTGCGCGAGGGTGTGTTGGTGTGCGAGAGTGTTGTGTGTGTGTGGTGGTGTGTGGTGTGGCGCAGTCTGAACTCTAAACAAACTGCCATCTTCTCACATTCAAACTGATGATTCTTTCTTCTCGGGGGACGAAGGCAATGAAACAAACCCCAAGAAGAATGAAATTGCAGAGTGGCCAGAAATGCTCTCCCTTGGTTTTCCTGTAGAGGAAGTGTGAG
Organism: Sinocyclocheilus anophthalmus; assembly: GCA_018155175.1. Lineage (NCBI taxonomy): Eukaryota > Metazoa > Chordata > Actinopteri > Cypriniformes > Cyprinidae > Sinocyclocheilus > Sinocyclocheilus anophthalmus. Next base: position 244,672 of record JADLZN010000917.1, read on the forward strand.
TGTGGTGTGTGGTGTGTGTGTGTGTGTGTGTGTTGTGTTTGTGTGTGTGTTTGTGTGTGTGTGCGAGAGAGTGTGTGTGTGTGTGCGAGTTGGGTGTGTGTGTGTGTGTGTGTGGTGCGAGGTTTGTTTTTGTGGTTGGTGTGTGTGCAAGAGGTGTGTGGTGTGCGTGTGTGATGAGTGTGTGTGTGTGTGCGAGAGGAGTTGTGTTTGTGTGCGAGAGGTGAGTGGGGTTGTGCGTGCCGGTGAGTGTTTGTGTGTGGTGGATGCAGCGAGTGTTGTGTTTTGTGTGTGGTGGTTTCTTGCGCGAGTGATTGTGTGGCTGTGTGTTTGTGTGTTGTGATGCGGAGTGAGTGTGTGTGTTTGTGTTGTGTTGGTCGAGAGTGAGTGTGTGTGTTCGGAGTGATTGTGTGTGTGGCGAGAGTGTCAGTGTTTTGTGCGAGAGTGATTGTGTGGTGTGCAAAGAGAGTGAGGTGGTGTGTGCGAGAGGTTTTTGTGTGTGTGAGAGATAAGAGTGTGTGTGTGTTGTAGTGATGAGTGAGGAGGAGAGAGAGAGCGTGGTGTGTTTGTGTGAGAGAAGAGAGTGAGAGAGAGAAGCGTGTGTTTGTTTGTTGTGTGAGAGATAGAGCGAGAGGAGAGAGAGAGAGTGTGTGTGTGTGTGTGTGTGTGTGTGTGTGTGAGAGAGAAGAGAGAGAGTGTGTGTGTGTGTGTGTGGGTTGATAAGAGAGAGCGTGTGTGTTGTGTGTGGAGAGAGAGAGTGGGTGTGGTGTGGTGTGTGTGCGGGTGTGGAAAGAGAGAGTGTGTTGTGTGTTTTGGTAGTTTGTGTGATGTTCGAGATGAGCTTGCGTCTCTGTTAACCATTCACGACCCACAGTCCAGCACACACAATCACTTGTTACAACTTGTTTGATGTTCAGATGTGGCAGTGATGATGTCATCGGCGAAATTAGCATGCTGATGCGTGATTGGTCTGTTCCTGCATCTGCTTAACCGTGTTTGTTTCATGTGCAGATCTACTGTAGTCTTTATTGATATTCATTAAATGCATATAAATGCAATGAAATTTATGTTGAAAGACATGAGCTGAGACCGGAAACTGATGTTTGATTGGTGTGGTGTGTGTGTGTATTCACCATCAAGGTTCTTCTTGGTCTGCCGGGTTTGTTTCGCTCTCATTCACTGATTGACGACGAGCCTCAAACGACTGTACAAATAACTGATCACTCGCCATCCTATGACGCGGGGGTCTGTATGGTGTGTGTGTGTGTGGTGTGGGAGTGCGTGAGAGTGTGTGTGTGTGTGTGTGAGAGTGTGCGCATTTTGGTGACAATGAGCGACATAAATGTTAACCTGAAAGGTCTACAGGTATTACAAGGAAATGTGACTTATCATACATTACCCCATGTCCCCACCTGTTTCAAAACGCTGAAATCACACAGAATGGCGTGGAATTAAATCTAAATAGCCAAAGTCTCACCATTTGGTAGGGGTAGGTTTAGGGTAGAGGTTGGTGGAGGCCAATAGAATAGACGGGTCTGTCCAGTATAAAAACCCATTACCCTATTGAGAGTCCACCCTGTTTCCAAAAACAAAACCTAATAGTGAGAGTGAGTGAGAGTGTGAGAGTGTGAGTGTGAGGTGTAAGGTTGACGAGAGTGAGCAGAGAGTGAGAGAGGGGAGAGAGTGAGGGAGAAGTGTGAGAGAGGTGGAGAGAGATGAGAGGGAGTGTAGAGTGGTGAGAGTTGCGAGGGTGAAGAAAGAGAGAGTGAGAGTGAGTAGGAGTGGGTGATAGAGTGGGAGAGTGAGAGGGTGGAGGAGTGAGAGTGGGAGAGAGGTTGGAGAATGTGAGTGTGAGGAGAGTGAGAGAAGGTGAGAGTGTGGAGAGAGTGTAGAGAGAGTGATGAGATGTGAGTGTAGGAGAGTGAGAGTGTGTGAAGACTGAAGTGATGAGAGTGGGGAGAAGTGAGTGAGTGTTTGAGTGAGTGTGAGAGAGAGTGAGAGTGTGAGAGTGTGAGGTGCGTGAGAGTGAGTAGAGAGAGTGCGAGTGAGTGAAGTGTGTTGAAGTGGGAAGAGTGAGTAGAGGTTTGAGTGTGAATAGAAGAGAGAGGAGAGTGGTGAGAGAGAGTTAGAGTGTGAGAGAGAGTGCGTGAGATGAGAAGAGAGGAGAGTGTGAGAGAATGAGAGTGGAAGTGTGAGAGAGTGTGAGATGTGAGGGAGAGGAGAGTGTGGAAGAGTGTGAGAGAGTGAGAGAGTGTAGTGAGAGAGATGAGAGTGTGAGGAGAGAGGGAGTGAGAGGGTGAGAGAGTAGGGAAGTGGTGATGAGAGGGAGAGTGAGAGGGAGTGTGAGAGAAGTGAGAGAGTGTAGTGAGATGTGAGAGAGGGTGAGTGAGGAAGATGAGAGTGAGGAGAGTGTATAGAGAGTGTAGAGAGTGATGAGAGTGGAGGGAGAGAGAGAGAAGGGAGGGGTGAGAGAGAGGGAAGTTAATGGGGAGAAGAGGAGAGGGGTAGTGAGAGTGTGAGAGAGTGGAAGGGGTGAGCGTAGAGGAGAGAGTGAGAGTGTGAGAGTGTGTGAGAGAGTGTGTGTGTGTGTGTGTGTGTATGTGAGAGAGAGAGAGTGAGAGGGGTGAGAGAGTGGGAGGAGGGAGATAAGAGTGAGGGAGGGGAGAGGAGAGAGAGGGGAGAGGGGAGAGAGGGAGAGGGGGGGAAAGATGTGAAGGAGTGAGAGGAAGGGGGAGAGAGTGTGAGAGAGGTGTAGAGAGTGGGAGAGAGTAGTGGAGTGGAGGAAGGAGAGAGAGGGGAGAGTGTAAGAGAGGGAAGGGAAATGAGAAGGGAAGAGGGGGAGAGGTAGAGGGAGAGGAGGAAGAGGAAAGGGAGAGAGAGGAGATGGGAGAGAGAGGGAGAGTGAGAGAGGGGGAGAGGGGAGAGTGGGAAGTGAGGGAGGGGAAGTGTGAGAGAGCTGGAGGTGTGCAAGAGTGAGAGAGTGAGAGAGTGAAGGGATGTCAGAACCAACCAATAAAACCCACAGCGATCACTGACCATGAAATGACTGGCTCTATTCACACCAAAACAAAGGAACAACTACAAGTTACATTTTACTTAGTAATATAGTTACATATAAATATAATTATAAATCTATTTATACTAATTCATATATTATTAAAAAAAATTAAAGATTTTGTTTTGTATTTTTTATTGATTAGACCAGTACATTTTTTTTTTCAATATGACACTAAGTCCATAAGTTCATTCGGAAATGCAAAAATTTTTTTGGTTTTAATAGATTTTATGGTTTTTTTTGATAATTACTATACAGTAATATTTATTTACTTGCTAAATATTATGCAATAAATTGAATATATTCTTTTAAAAGCTCAATTTATTAAATTGATAAGTATGAATGATATATATTGCTTTTAAAAAATTACATCTTTATCAGTATATTCCATTTAAATATAAACAACATATTTTACTAGAGAATGGGCCTTTAAATGTGTTTATTTTTTATTCATTATTTAATGTATTATTCAGGCATTTGTTCATTCATTCATATTTCCATGTGCTTATCCGATGATGAGCATAAAATGTGTTTTTCCTTGTCATAAAAATGTATGGTCGTTAATGCCTCACTCACACACACTAAACCCCTCTCTCTCTCTCTCATCTCTCTCTAAACTCACACCCACACTCTCCTATCATCTTCTCGCACACAAACACACACACCGGCGCGCGCACACACACTTCTCACTCACACACACCTATAAAAACAACCCATACGCACCCTCTCGACCCTCACACACGTTTGTGGTTTGTGTGTTTGTGTTTGTTTTTGTTTGTGTGTGTGTGTGTGTGTGTTTTTTTGGTGTGTGTGTGTGTGTGTTTGTGTGTGTGGGTGTGTGTGTGTGTGTGGTGTGTGTGTGTGTGTGTGTGTGAGCGAGAGAGTGGGAAGAGAATAGCGTGTGTGTGTGTGTGTGTGTGTGTGTGTGATGTGTGTGTGTGAGAGAGAGAGATTGTGTGTGAGAGAGTGTGTGTGTGTTTTTGAGGAGAGAGTGTGAGAGAGAGGCGTGTGTTTGTTTGTTTGTGTGTGTGTGTGATAGATAGATCGTGCGTGTGTGTTTGTGTGTTTTGTGAGAGAGAAGCGTGTGTGTGTGGTTTGTGGTGTGTGTTGTGTTTTTGTGTGTTTGTGTGGAGAGAAGAGCGTGTTGTTTGTGTGTGTGTTGTGTTTGTGTGTGTGTTTGTGTGTTTGTGTGTTTGTGTTTGTGTGTGTGTTTTGTGTGTGTTTGTGTGTGTGTGTTTGTGAGTGTTTGTGTTTGTGTGTGTGTGTGTGGTGTTTGTGTGTGTGTGTGAGAGAGATAGATCGTTTTGTGTGTGTGTGTGTGTGTTTTTTGTGTGTTTGTGTGTGTGTGTGTGTGAGAGAGAGAGCGTGTGTGTGTGTGTGTGTGTGTTTGTGTTGTGTGTGGGTTAGAGAGAGACGGGTTGTGTGTGTGTGTGGGTGTTTGTGTTTTGTGTGAAGATAGAGCGTGTGTGTGTGTGTGTGTGTTTACTAAGCACACACACTCGCCACTCTTCAGGTGGGAAATTCTCCTGCACTGGTTGTAAGCCGCTCTCATCCTGAGGATTTGCTTGCCGGCCGTTGTTTTTGCGGGCCTGAAAGGGAAACTGTTCCAACCTGCTGCTCTCGCTGCGCTGGCTTTCATTCGCAGTCGCTCCACAGCGTTGACCCTCAGCTGTGTCTGAGTCATTGATCGATCAGATGTTTCTCCTGCTCCGGTTTAATGATTGAAGGTCATCGTGAAAGAGCCGCTTCACTTCTGAATGAACTAATGTGATGCTGAACGTGTCTCTAGATGAATGAGATGGTTTTAAATGTAGGTAATGTATATAATTATAGTCATCTAATTATATAGCTATAAGTTATTTAGCTTATATAATTAATATTTGTTTGGTGCATGTGTATGTCATATAATATATTGCACATAAATAGTAACTCAACAAATTAAATAATACATATAAAATTATATTGTATTGTATACTTTTTATATATAAATAACTGTATATTGAATAAAATAGTTTAATATTGTTATATTGTATCATTAACTTGTTTTTGTTTATTTTTATATTAATTTAGATTTTTATTATCTCCTGTCTAATATATAAGGCAAAATATTAAAATTAACATACAATTAATATTGTACGTGTAGATAGTTTATAGAATAAATATAAAAATCGAATAAATAATTCTAATGGTATAATATTAACTTTTTGTTTTGTTTTAATTTCATTTATACTTTTTACTGTATAAAAATAATCAAACATCATTACTAATAAAAAATAAAACATAAACATTAAAATTGTTGTATTCCTATGTTTTCATATATTTTATTAGAAGAGAGACATGTATATTACCATTTTATTTCTTATTGTTTAATTTTATACATACATATATATACACGCATATATAGTGAGTTTTACGTTCTCATGAAAGGTTATGTAGATTTCTGTAGAATAATATCATTTTCGGTTGTTTGAGTTTTGATTTGACTCTAATGTTCATCTGTTCCTCCTCTGCTGCTGTTTATAGTTGCGGAGCGTCTCTTCCTGACTTCCTGTGTGTTTGACTTCCTGTCAGGGTGCATTGTGGGAAGTCAAGTTTGCGTTGTCACGGGAACGGTCTCTGTGGGAGCAATGCTGATACCCGGGGTGGATCCAAGCGAGCTTCTGTCCACCCATGACCTTGACCCTGACGCTCCAGACTGCAGACATGCCATGTTTATATATCTTATAGATCCAAATGTTGTAAAAATAAAATGCGTTTTATATAATGATTTATTGTTATAAATTATTATGGCGACAGATGAAGCCAAACCCTCAAAGAAACTTGAATGAGTTCATATCCACTAATCCACTATTATGGGATGTAATTGAACCTCCGGCGATGATTAAATGTGTGACGTGTGCCAACACGCTTGAGAAGCGTGAGAACACGAGTTTGTGTCAGAGATCGACACCCCCACACACACACTCCATCACCAGTCCTCCTCTCACACACACACACACCACACACACAAGAGTGTTTTAGGATCGTGTCGGACAGGTTGATGGACTGACGAGGGTGGTTGATTAGTCGATCTGAAAGCGTTCTCATTTGATTCATCTCTATGAAACAGTTCAGAGCGGAACAGAACAGACAGCCAACACACAGACAGGGAAAGATGCTCATGAAGAAGGGATTTCTGGTGCAAAAAAGTGTGTGTGTGGGGGTGTGTGTGTATTGTGTGTGTGTGTGTGTGTGCGTGTGTGTGAGTGTGACGAGAAGTGTTTGGTGTGTGGGGTGTAGGAAGTTTTCAATTTATATAGTAAAATTATATGCTCAACTGTGAACTAAACAAAATTAAGAAATGATTCCTTGGCTACCTAGTGTGTTTTCGTCTAATATTGATGTTTTATTTTATTTTAGTTAATAAAGATATTGTAATGGATTTGGTTAACGATATTAACGCACACAGTCGTGCTGTGTGTGTGTTGCGCTGGACTGTGAGCTGCTGCTGGTGTGTAACGCACGTCTGTATGCGTGTGCAGGGATGCAGCCGGTGTTCTGGAGCCGTGAGGATGTGTGTCAGTGGCTGCGCTGGGCCGAGAGAGAGTTCGCTCTGCGGCCGATATCCAGCACCAGCTTCCAGATGAACGGGAAAGCCCTGCTGCTGCTCACCAAAGAGGACTTCAGATACCGCTCTCCTCACTCAGGAGGTGACACACCCACACACTCTCCACCACACACACACACACACACACACTCTCAACACACACACCGACCCACCCACACCACGACACACACACCACACTCACTCTCACAGACTACTCACACACCTCTCTCCCACAACTCTCTCACCACCACACACACACCATAGACACACACTCACTGACACACACTGCTCTCTTCACACACACACACACACACACCCACACACACTCACGCACACACACACACACAAACACACACACACTCACTCACTCACTCTCTCTCACACACACACACACACACACACACACCTCCCACACCAACTCTCGCCACCCACACACACACACACACACACTCGCATCGGACACACACCTCACACACTCACACTCTCACAGACACTCACACACCTCGCTCACACACACACATATCACACACAAGACCTCTTTCACACTCACACACACACACACACACACCCACACACCCACACCACACACACTCACTTCCTGCACTCACTCTCTCCACACACACACCACACACACACTCATCTCACAGACACTCACACTCACTCAACATCCTCACTCTCATCTCCACACACACACACACACACACTCACTCTCAACAGACACTCACACACACTCTCTCACACACACACACACAACACACACAAGCATATAACACACCTCCACTGACCCCCACTGCCTCTCTTTCACACCACACAAACACACACACCACACACACTTCACCTCTCTCTCACACACACACACACACACACTCAAAAAAAAAAACTCTCTCTCACACACACACACCCACACCCACACCCTCACACACACACTCTCTCAACACACACACACACACACACTGCGCTCGGACACCACACTCTCACACCTGTCACTTCACAGACACTCACACACACGTCTCTCACAACACACACATATACACCACAGACGCCTTCACACTCAAACACACACACACACACACACACCCACACACACTCACTCACTCACTCCCTCACTCACTCTCACACACACACACAAACACAAACACAAACACACACACACTCTCTCTCACACACACACACACTACACACACACACACACCCTCACACACAAACACACACACACAAACATACACACACCCACACAAACACCACACCACACACACAAATCACACACACACAATCACTCACCACACTACTCACACACTCTCTTCACAACACACACACACACACACTCCTCTCTCACACACACCACACACACACACTCTCTCTCTCTCTCACACACACACACACACACACACAAACACTCACTCACCATATATATATAATATCTATGGTGTGGTGTGTGTGTCACTCAACTCTCTGATTGGGGAAGTTTTTGCACAGCCATAAAACATAATTATTTGAAAAAATAAATAAAATAATGCAAAACCGTGACTTCAACAGCCATAAACCTCGATGAACGCCTCTTTAAAACAGGCTTTATGAGTTTCTCTTGGAGAAAATGAATTTCTGTTGTTCCTGTACATCCGCTGCGTTAGAACCACGAGCACTGCATGAGACGGATACAGAGTGTAGGATTGTGGTAAAAAGTTTATCTGTACTGAAACAGGGCTGGTTTCTGTCTCACTAGCACTAGCGGAAGTTGAAAGTTGGGGTAAACGGCTGATCAGAAGTGCTGGTGCGTAATCTAGCCGCAACGCGTCACCCTGCTTCGAACAGAAGTTTCCCTCCTTTAGCACAACGGACCAGAAACTGAGAACTGATAGACGCACTGTGTGTGATGAGTGTGAGAACAGTGTGTTTGTGTGTGTTTGTGTGTGTTGTGTGTTTGTGTGTGTGTGAGTTGTGAGTGACTGTGTGTGTGTGTGTGTTTGTGAGTGTGAAGCCTGTGTGTTTGTGAGGTTAGAGACTGGTTGTGTGTGTGTGTGTGCGTGCTGCCGTGCGTTAAGGGTGTGTGTGTGTGTGAGTGACTGTGTGTGTGTGCGTGTGTGCGTGTGGCGGCGTGTGTGAGTGTGTGTGTGTGTGTGTGTGTGTGTGTGTGTGAGAGTGTGTGCGTGTGGCTTCCTTCTGTAATATTTCCTTGAAGTCTTTCAGGAATCTCTTTAAAATAACACGATTTTCATAGGAGACCACATGGCAGACGGACGCCTTCCTTCAGATGATTTACATCTCCATTTTGATGTGTCCTGTCTGTCAGATCATCTGAATGTAAAGTGTGTAATGAATAGATTTCACAATGACAAAAAATCAACACTATTAAATTGATTGTTTTTTTGTGTGTGTAATTTACAATATATGTAATTTTTGTCTTTTTTTCATTTTTATTGTATTTGATTATTTTGTTAATTTAGTTTAATTCATAAAATGTCATTTATTGTATTCATGTTTGTTTCATTTATTTTATTAACTCAGTTAAATATCTTATTTAATTTTTTTGTTTACTTATTTCATTTCATTTTGCAAATGTCAGGTGTGCAAATACAGACGGTGCATTGCACAGAAATGTGGACGGCCTTATGCATCACGCAGCAGTGAGTGAGAGTTTGTGCTGTTGTTGATTGCAGGTGATGTTCTGTACGAGCTCCTGCAGCACATTCTGAAGCAGAGGAAGCCTCAGTCGCTCTCATCGCCGTTCTTTCCCATCGGCTCCTTCCACACGCTGACCGACGCGCCGCTGCAGACGCACAAACTCGAAGGTGAGCTCTTCTTCTGCTTCTGTGAGCGATTGCTGTGGCTGAAAACACTGTCGCTGCGGTTTAAGACGATCCCAGAGGAAGTGCCTGTCTGGAATGTTGACAGAAAAACCGGTTTGACGAGGAAGCGCTGCTGTAGTTAAACAGGCGTTTGACGGGGAGTATGAAGACACAAACAACAGGAATATAAGAGAAGACTTCCTGAAATACGACCACACATGTCACATGATGCATCTAAACACACGCTCACCCTCAGCAGATTCATGTCAGAACATCACCAGAATGTGAGTGAAGAAGGTCTCTGGGATCTTCTAGTGGTTCAGGTGTGAACTGCGGTCACTGCTGCAAAAACCAGAACGTTGTTTTATATGGATCAAAAGTGACAGATTTCTTTTTGAACTCTCTGTTCATCTGTGAATCCTGAAAAATAAAATGCATCACGGTTTCCACAAAAATATTAATGTTCTCAACGTTGCTAATTATCTGAAATGTTTCTCGAGCAGCATATTATACTGATTTCTGAAGATCATGTGACACTGAAGACTGGAGTAATGGTTGCTGAAATTCAGCTTTGCCATCACAGAAATATATTACAGTTTAACAGAGATTCACACAGAAAACAGCTGTTTTAAATTACAATAATATTTCACTATTTTTACTGTATTTTTAATCAAATAAATCCAGCTCTAATGATCAGAGGAGACTTTTCACAAACATTAAATTTTTTTTTGTATTTTAATATAATTCACATAGTATATACGGTATATATATATATTTTTTTAAATAATTTTAATTTGAGCTAATTTGAGTAATTTTGCTGTCTGTTTTTGTCATTTTAATCATTAAAAAAAAAAAAGTATATATTTTTTAGTCATTTTTATTTCGTTTTAGCTTATTTGAGCAGCATGAATAAACTAAATCAAAGAAACATGTTGCCCCTTGGCGTCTAGTGAAAGATCATTAGTTTCCATGGTTTATTTCGGTTAAGGCAGGGTGGTGATTTTGTTTAAAACCATTTTTTGTTACCTGGTTAAAAGTCTCTTCACATCCCTATAGCAGTCACTGATTCAGTGCTCTAATGTATTTCTATAGTCTGTGGAAGGCGTAGGACTTAATGTTCGACCAATCGAGTCCTCGGTCCAGGGCTACGATTGGCTGTTCTGCTGCCTGCATCGTAGTTTTCATACCTAGTTTTAAAAATGAGGCGTTATGATTGGGCTGGGGTTTTGACCACCAATTTCACGATTCGATTTCGATTCGCATTCACAAGCTTCGATTCGATTCAATATGGATTATTTTCAGCACATGCCAAATTTTCTCAAGGAAAAGAAAATCTCTTAACTAATGCTGTAAAATATACATGAGAGTAAGTTGGTACTACATTACTATAATATTGAAGGTTAAAATGAATTAAGTTTTTACAATAATAAAGTTACAGTTGCATATTAATATTTCTACTTCAATTCGTTTTTTGAAATATAAACATAATGGTGGCTGTCATAAAAACTTGATGGATTTATTCAAACAAATTAAACACTGAAGAACAGTAAAAATTATAATGAACATGTTATATGGTGCATATATGTGCAAATGCCCCTCTCTACAGTTGACTAATGAGTTTATGGTCACCGAATATGTTTTCTGAGTAAATGTGACGTGAAAATTGTTTACAAGCCGATATATTGACGTGTTTGCGCGGCTGAAACACTGATCGAGCGATTACATGAGACGGGAGACGGATTGTAAAGTTGTACTCTTTCTTTTAACTTACCTTCGGATGTTTAGTCATGTTTATTTTGTGCTATAACTAGTAATAAAATGGAGGAGATGATCAGTGTGTTTTTTTTGTTTTCGCATCACTCCACATTAAACAGCACCAAAACAGGATTTATTGTTTGAATACTGTAATACAATGGACAGAATTGAAATCTGAGACTTTGTTTCATATAAAAATTACCAAAGCACAATGCTTATTACGATATATTGGATGGGAAGTGCCCTTAAACATTCCGTCCATTAACTGAAAACAGGCTAGAATAATCCATTCTTGGGATTTAAGAATTGATATCACTCCGTAAAAATGAGAATCGATTAATATCGAGATATTGATATTTTTTCCCAGCCCTAGTTATTATTGTAATATCATGCGCTCTGTACTGTAATGTTTTCTCACCGGTGAGTGAGCTGTGAGGTCATCTGACAGCGTTATCGCTGGTTAGCCTCTGCTCTGTTTGAGCGCGGTCATGTGTTCAGGAGGAGGCGTGGCTTTGGAGACTGATTTGCAGGGAGGGTGGGATCTTGCTGTCAAAGCTAGCTTGCTATTGCTAGCCTCTCCGAAATCACCTACCCAACCTTTAATGTTTATTTTATTTCAAGTAACTAAAATGTTTTTATGGTTTTAGTTTGACTGTAATATCCCTGAACAGTCAGTTCTTCATATTAAATGTGATGTTAATTCTCTCTCTGCGTCTGTCAGAAACGGTACGCCGGCCGTCGCGCACCACAGACACTCATTCCCTGCAGCCGCCCACCATCGAGCTGCGCCATCGCTCACGGTCGCCTCATCACCTGCCCGCGGCACTGCGCTCGGCCGAGGACCTCCAGCAGGCGTCCTCACAGCTGCCCGACAGCAACCACCATCTGCTGGAGGACGTGTACCCGCTGTCTGTGTCTCCAGGCGCGGCTAACGGCCACTGCATGCTTCCCCGCGACCCCCCGCGGCCCGCCAGCCCGTGTCAGGAGGAGGCGGCTCCGCCACGCGTCATCCAGCTCATGCCCAGCGCCATCATGCACCCGCTGCTGAGTCCGGGCCGCGGGCACACACCGGGCGATTTCAGGCACGGCCGCGGCACGCCTCAGGAAAACGGCCGCGAGGGCAAAGGTCAACAGCACAACGCCGTTCACTACGCCTCGCACGGCCTAAACCTCGCGGCCCATCAGCTCCCCCTGCAGGACGAGCGCCACTACCGCAACCACATCATCATGCCCGAGGAGCAGGCCACGCCCCTGGGCCGCATCGCAGGTGAGACCCCGCCCCCTCTCTGTTGATTGGTCAGTGATGGCTGGCGTGTGATTGTGATTGTGGTGTCGTGTGTCAGACTGCAGGCTCCTGTGGGACTACGTCTATCAGCTGCTGTCGGACAGTCGCTACGAAAACTACATCCGCTGGGAGGACCGCGATACCAAAGTCTTCCGCATCATGGATCCCAACGGCCTGGCCCGCCTGTGGGGGAACCATAAGGTACCAGACACCCAAAAAACCTGCCGGATTTACGCTGAATAAAAAATTAATATTAATTAATTAATTAAATATAAATATATTTTAAAATAAATTAAAATAAAGTTTAATTATATCATTTAAATACAATTAAATATTACAAACAATATATTAACGTATTAAATTAA
>JADLZN010000917.1:265000-310000 GCA_018155175.1 Sinocyclocheilus anophthalmus
ACCATGGTTTAACTATAACCATGTTTTTTTGTTTTATTATTTGTAGTAAAACCATTGTTAAGTTTCGTAAAGCACAAATGATGTTGGTTTGTTTTCGATGATTTTTGTTTATATAGATAAATATACAGTATTAATCATTCAGTATAGTGTACTTGTAGTGCACATAGATAATGCACAAACACACAAATTACGAAATAAACACGTTTTTAATAAACAATGTAGAAGTGCTGTGATAGTACCATATAATAACACGGTATTTCAAAGAAGCATGGTAAGTGGTGAATGCATTTGTATTTATTGCATTGCATTGCAGGTTTGAGAGTGCTTATATTTTCATTTGTGTTTTGATATAAAACGAGCCATCCCATTAGTCCGAGTTTTCTGGAGTGGCATTGATCATCTCCAGTCTCTAGTGTGAATATTGTCAGAATCTCTTCCTGCGTCCGTGAAGTCGTTCTGCGCTCACTAATCACCGTGTTTTCTACATCTCCAAGCCCCAGTGCTGCTGATGTTCAGAGAATGAATGCTGTAGACTAGTGCTGACCAAAAATGTATATCGCGGTATTTTTCTAAATTATACCGGTTTCACGGTACATGACGGTATTTTTTTTTCATGCATGAGCGGGTGTTAACCATATTTTCTACTGATTGAGAGGAAATACTGCAGTATATTGACTTAGAATGCCCTATTTTACTGTCATGATGAGTGAATATTACCACACTATGTGACTACCACACGACCCTTTAATACATGTAACCATGATCTGTCCTTTATCATCACATGCATCGCCGATTAAATCACAGCATCTACCTAAAGAGCTCCTATGCGTTTGTTTTTGGCGATAACTTTTCGTCTCAGCAGCACTGCCTGCGTCTGAGTAACAAACTAAAAACAACAAAGTGCATGTGATATTAACAGACGAACTACGCTCATATTTATAATTCCTAACAATCAGTAAGCGACAGCTGCTAGGAAACGCTGTTGTGTGCTCCTTTATTGAGGAGTCGGCTGCGGTGCTTCTCACTGCACAGAACAGACGCCGAGAGAGGCGACACTTCTCCGGGAAAGTCAGACCTCGCGCTCGCGGGACAGCACTGGAGAAATCTTCCAACTCAACCATAGCTAAGCGTTCTCCAGAAAAGACTCTAGGTTTGTCAGTATGAATGTTCTATAGAAAGAAGCCACTAAAGGGTCTGAAAGTTGCTAAATCTAGTGCTAAAGTCGCGCTTGCGTGTGTGAGACGCGGGAGCTGATGTCAGGGGCGCTGGATATTTGTGGAGGTCAGTGTGGATATTGTGGATGAGTTCTTCTGTGTCATCACGTTCTATTAGTTCTACAGCTTCAGTTTCTGAACTTTCACGCTTAGTAACACATACAGCTGTTCCCTCACCACAGTGCAGCAGTGAAAAGAGACCCCTCTCAAACAGTGTCGCGTTCCCAACGTTGTTTAAGCGACATACACCGGTATTGCGGTATTTTAAAAATTCATATCATAACAAAAATAAACACCAGTATTCGGTATGAACCGGTATACTGCCCAGCACTACTGTAGAGCAGAGATGAGGAACCGTATCTTACGAAATGTCTGGATAAATTCAGTTCCGCTCGTGTTGGGACTGTGCTGACTGAGAATAATGCAGAGCTTTCTCTAGTCATGAATCATGTGTTTCAGTGAAGTTAAACTCAGGAGCCAGAGACTGTGAACGTAAATAAGCAATGTGCATTTCAGGAGAAATCACTGTGAATGTCAAAGTTAGCTAGTTAGTAATTAATATTCAATCCTAAACAAGTCTTTCCAGTTAATCAATTCCAGATCAGTGTAACACAGAACACATGCAGATTTCCAGTATGCATGACGAATACAGAAGTTAAAAATCAATAAATAGTAATTGTTTCTTCGTATTTTTTGATTCAAATTTAGGTTAAAAAAACATTGTTCATTTTTTGGAATGTTTCTAAAAGATTGAAATGTCCAGTTTTTGTTGTTGTTGTGATTATAGCATTGTTTAAAGGTTACAAAACATTTCTTACAACTTATTCTCACGCGAAATGGAACGTTATCTGAACGTTTATTTTTAATATTGTAAGTATTTTGAAAAGTCCTGTTTTCTTATCATGACCACAACGTTACAAAGGTTACAAAAAATGTGTCTTAGAACGTTCATCAAGTACAAATAACATCATAATGTTTTGATCTCAGAATGTCTTCTCTCAACGTTATGAGAACGTATATCAAGAACGAAAGCTGGATAACCGGATTCGTTTTGAGTAAACGAAGAGCGTGACTTTATCAGGACAAAAATCAATTAACAAACATTATAATTTCAAGAATTCTTTTCATTTTTGGGTCACACTTGATACCTTCAAAAGTGATGAAGCCTTGAAATGTAACTTTTTTTCTTTTTCAGAAAAATCAGTGGTGATCAATAATATTTATACAGTTTTTATAAGCTACTTTTGACCACAAAGTTACTAAGTGTTATTTTTTTAACGATTTTTAGAATTTCAAAATGTAACATTTTCTGTTCAAAAGTGGACGAAGGGGCCATGTTAGAAACAAACATATAAAAACAAGCCAGAAAGCTTTGATACAGAACACAAAAGTGACTGCACCAGGGCTTTAGCGACAATTAAAACAGGAATCGTACTGTACAGTGTCAAATTATTGGGCTGCAGGTTGGATTGGTGGCTTTGGTGTTTAGGGTGAATCTATTGCTCATCTGTTGGTTGGTACATTTCTTCTCATTTGAGATTCAATATCCCGAATCACAAATGAGCTTGTCACTTAACACAGATTATAACTCTCTCTGGAGAACGTTCAGCCGCCGGCACACTGCTATTATGAGGGAAAATAGCGTGAAAAATAGCCGACTGTAATAGCCGTGTACACATAGACTGCTAAGTCTCCGCCTCCAACGCTGTAATTACATCGACTTCTTTTCTTGTTTTCTCCGTTCACCCTGGTTATTACGCTGCCGATGTCACACACAGACACCTGAAGCCTGCTAATGAAGCACAGAGAGGCTTCCCGAGATCTTTGAGCTGTGATTTCACAGCCGTGTGTGTGGCTGCTATTATTGGCCGTCCTCATCACCTTGAGTCCTGCATTAATCTGGACTCGTGTTGGTCTCTGAACATATTGTGAGCTCGACCCTGACGACACGGCCTCCGTCTCTTTGGGTTCAGGCTGAATTTGGATGCGCTGAATTGATTCACGAACACGGACGGCCGCGGAAAAACAATCCAGCTAACCATCTAATCAGAGAAAAACTGGACATTTTAACATTCAGTATTAAAAACAAACATTTAAATGATGTTATATTTTGGGTGAGTTAAAGTTAGTTAGTTCTTACGTTGTAAGCGGTGTTGCAGAGAAAGTTACTTTGAAAAGTAACTAAAAAGTAACTTACTTAGTTACTTTTTATGGTAATGCATTCCGTTACTTTTGTATCACTTTTTGTCACCTGGGCTTGTTTGTTTGATATTTTTCCCATCTATAAACGCCCTTTCACACCAAAAGTGAAATTAATAAACAAAGTAACATGCGTTAGTTACATGACTTGTGTTACCCTCAACACTGGTTGTAAGAAATGTTTTTGTAACCTTTAAATCACGACATTTTAATGTTTTAGTAACATTTAAAAACAACATTCACAATGCTTTTAGAGCCCAAATTTGTCACCTGGAGGACAGACTCTCCCATAACTGTGTGTTCAATCAAACGTCACATATTCATCTGTCACAATGCCACATCTGTCACATATTCATTTGGTAATAAACTAGTCGAATAATATTCATGTGACATATCTGCTGTAGTTTATGTATTTACAGGCTTTCTCTTCAGCTGATGTCGTGTTAGTAAAGACAGCTTGTTTAAAGTTTCTGCCTTTAGAAAAGAAAATATGCCTGTCAAAAAATTCAAAGCAAAAAGTAAAATGCAATAATGAAGTATGAATAATTGATTTCTTTTCCTCTTGCCCTTTTCCTGACTTTGTTCAAAACATCTCATTTGACTTCTCAGGTACTGTAGGTATTTGTACTGGAAAACAAGACAGAAATAGCACGTAAAAATCATTTTCGCGGTGTGCTGAAGTCGTTTCACGCTTAAAAAAGGCCACGTTTCTGACACCTTTCATCAGAAATACTACTAAATTTCACTAGTCAATTCATAAAATTGATTAGTTGATTAGTACTCCGCCCTGAGTGACTGTCATCAGTGCTTCATTGTTTCACCGCCGGAGCAGATGTAGACAAGAATGACTCTTGAGCGATCGAGGTGTTCTGTTGTTGGATGTAATAATGAACAGCAGTCGTCATTTACTCCCGACCTCTGAGCCGCTGAAGACGCCTAGGATTACGTTTGTTTCTGAAGGGAATGCACCCGCGATCGATGCGTCTATGTTCGCGCGAATCATTCGTGATCCAGCTTCACCTACAGAAGAAGTGAGTATAAGGTTTTGTAACGAATCTTTGCGAATCGCCTTTCCTAATAATGTGCTAATTAGCAAGTTTCACGATGAATGCGGCTAAAGTTTACCGTCTCTCAGAGAGCAGCTCGGAAGGGAGGGGTGGGGTGAGCAGAGCTCATTAACATTTAAAGAGACATGCTACAAACGGCTTGCTTCTGAACAGAGCTGTTTTTGGACACTACCATGAGAATCTTAACCAACCTATGTTACGGACGTTTATTAACCCTAAAGATCACTCACGTGTGGAAAATGGGCATCCGATGACACCTTTAAAGCAAACTTGTTTTCCTGTTTCTGAACCGTAATCATTATTGATCTGCCCATCACAAAAAAGAGCAATTAAAATCCGATCAAAAGAAGCGTTATAAAAAAAAAAAAAAAGAAAAAAAAAATTAACCCGGCAAACATTGATTAGTGTGTGTGAGGTGAAGAGCTAACGGTGGCACACTGAATCTCACAGACATTGATTGAAACATCACACTGGAACGAGAGACGCAGATGGAGGACAGAGAAGAGATTAGCTGGTTTATAATAAGTGCACTAATATCTCCAGATGAACACTTACTGCACTGAAGCAGCTCAGCTTTACTTGATTCTCCATCAATCATGTTTTAGAGTCTCAAATCTGATCCTCGGGATCTTTTGAGGAGCGTTTGTTTTCCAGAAGCTTTACTTTCACTGTTCCTCGGCGGAGGAATGATCTTCACAAGCCTCTAGAACATCTCACATCTTCTGAGGAGCCTCTATAAAACGAGCTTTTTTTTCCTTCATATTCTCACTCTATCAGACTATATGAGCCATAAAAGCCTGATGATCAAATACGATGGATGTGCTGGAGTCGGTTCATGTCTGTGCTTAAGTGCAGATCTCTTATATCATATATGACTTGTTTTGTAGTCTTCCTCATTTAGAGAAACTCTCTGATCTTTTTCCGCTGTGTAGAGAGAGAGTGCTTACGAATGGTTGCCAGGTTGGGTAGATAAATTAAACACGGGGCAGAAAATGTGTCCTTTTAAGAGAGACTCTCTGAAAAAAAAATGTTTTTTTTTAAACTCAATTTGAATCGATTTTTCAACCGGCTCGCGGTTAATCGTTACATCCCTAACAGCTGTACAAAAAAATCGGATCTGAGCACAAAATTGGAATTGAGCACTAAGGCTCACAGTGTGAACGTAGCCTTTGAAGCGTCACTAAAGCATCTCTGAAGCGGCTCTGAAGCGGCTCTGAAGCGTCTCTGAAGTGGCTCTGAAGCATCTCTGAAGCGGCTCTGAAGCGGCTCTGAAGCATCTCTGAAGCATCTCTGAAGCGTCTCTGAAGCGGCTCTGAAGCGGCTCTGAAGCGGCTCTGAAGCGGCTCTGAAGCGGCTCTGAAGCGGCTCCGGCTGAAGAGAGCGCAGCTTCAGGTCCGTCGGATGGAGACCTGTGAACTCTGAGGGATGTAACGAAGACGAATGGCACGATGGAAATGAGTAGCGATGAAGGAACATGTGCCGACAGCCTCATTTTGAATCAGACTAGATTCTCATTTGAATAATTCATCCCACTGATGCATGTGAGTTTATTAATGTTTGCAATAGTCCAAAACTTTAACGGCGTGTTCTCTTGTTCGGTGCATAAATTATGCAGATGTCCTGAGGGTTTGCAGTACAACACAAAGGCCTGAATTAAACATGAAGAGCTTTTAGAATAAAACACACAATTAGAAGTGTGACAGATTCTTAATGAGAAAATAAGTCTGCGTTTCTCCCCTCCGGCGCTCGAACGAAAGACTTTTATTAGGCCATTCGATCAGAAGGCGATGCTGTATGAAGACGCTTGAAAGCAATTACACGCCGTTTATTAAATGAACAAATATTAGTACGACCTCAGATTTAGTGTTTAATAGATAATTCATGTTGTAGTAACAGCTTGTGAAAAACTATTCTCACCTTTAATCTTAAATTTGCATTTTATTACAGCATCAGTGTGTCCGCTTTGCTTACATCTGTGTTGTAGAGAAAACAGACATTAAATTAGAGATGAAGAATAAATAATAACAAAAACATCTGGAACTCCTTTTGTAAGGCAGATTTCATATTCATACGCATATTTACACACGTAACTCGTAAGATCTTTTTTTTTTTTTTAAGTTTCTAATCCTGCTGTAATTTTAATCTAATCTAATTATTATTAATAGCTTATTAATATAGTTATAATGTATTTATTAATATTAAAGTTTCTAATCTTGCTGTAATTTTAATCTATCTAATTATGATTAAATAGGCATTATAATAGAGTTATATCTGTATTTATAATTATTAAATTTTCTTATCTTGCTGTAATGTTGCTGTTGTACAATCAAATAACAATTATTAAAAAGGATTATTACTATAGTAATGCATTTATTCATTTATGATTAATTTAATGCATTTTATTAATTGAATACATTTAAATGTAAGCTGGTCAATTGATTTATAGAGAGAGAGAGAGATTTAAAAAAAAAATTTTTATTATCAATTGCAATATCAATTTTAATTTCAATATTCAGTTTAAAATGTTTGTGTGTGTGTGTGTGTGTGTCAGTCTCAGATGATCTAATGCTCATTAACCACAATCCTAATACCGATCGGAAACAAGCGGTCAGATCTCCAGCACCTCCGTAATGGAATATAGAAGGTGAATATCAGTTCATAACCCGTGTGTAAGCAATACGACCAGCTGCCAGTAATTAGCATCCGTGTGAGTGAGATCGTTTACATGACGACTAACGAGGCTCAGCTCTGGTGTGGATGGGTTTCTGCTTGAGTCTTATGAGAAAACCTGGGATTTTTCCCAACTGACTCCTGCAAATGAAGTTCACGTCGAATTAATCAAACGAAAGCACACTGTGAAGATCCAGTCCTGATCGCGTTCTCTGATGTGTGTGTGTGTGTGTGTTTTGAGAGTGAAGTGAGTGATTGTGGTTGTTTGTGTCTGTGTGTGTTCGTGTTTTTTAGTTTGAGAGTGATTTATTGAGTGTGGTGGTGGGGTGGGGGTTTCTGGTGAGTGTGTGTGAGTGGTGTTGCGTGTGCGTTTGGGCGGCGTGTTTGTTTGTGTGTTTGAAGTGTAGTGCGGTGTGCTGGGTGCGTGCTTGCCTGCGTGTGTGTGTGTGTGTTTGAGAGTGAGTGAGTGAGTGAGTGAGAGAATGTGTGTGTGTGTGTGTGCGTGTGCGTGTGTGTGTGTGTGTGTGTTTGAGAGTGTGTGTGTGTGTGTTCTGTGAGTGTGTGTGTGTGTGTGTTTGTGTGTTTGTGTTTGTGTTTGTGTTTGTTTGTGTTTGTGTTTGTGAGTGTGTGTGTGTGTGTCTGTGTGTGTGTGATGTGTGTGTGTGTTTGAGAGTGAGTGTGTGTGTGTGTGAGTGTGAGTGAGTGTTGTGTGTGTGCGTGTGAGTGAGTGTTGTGTGTGAGTGTGAGTGTTGTTAGTGTGAGTGTGTGGTGTGTGTTTGTCTGTGTGGTGTGTGTGTTCGGTGTGTGTGTTTGTTGTGTTTGCGATGAGTTGTGTGGTTTGTGTGGGCTGTTTGTTTAGTGGTGTGTGTGTTGAGAGTGAGTGTGGTGTGTGTGTGTGTGTTGTGAGTGTGTGTTGTGAGTGTGTGTGTGTGTGTGCGTGCGTGCGTGTGTGTGTGAGTGTGTGTGTTTGAGATGTGTGTGTGTGTGTGGTGATTCTGTTTGTGGTGAGTGGTGTTGTGAATGTGATTGTGTGCGTGTGCGTGGCGTTTGCGTGTGCTTGAGTGGGTGTGTGTTTTTGTGGTGTCTGTGTGTGTGTGGGTTGTAGAGTGATGTGGGGTGTTGTGGTGTGTGTGCCTGTGTGTGTTGAGTGTGTGTTTGGTTTGAGAGTGATGTGTGTGTGTGTGATGTGTGTTTGGAGTGTGTGTTAGTGTGTGTGTTTTTGTGTCAGGATGAGCATGAGAGATCTTCAAGCGTCTCACTCAGGTCCTGCTGCTGGTTTTTCTCCTCCTGGGAGTCTCCCAGCACAATCCCGGGCCATCAAGTTGGGTTCATTCTACTCAAACGCCAAATCACATGCAGTATTTTTTTGTTTTACATTTTTATATTATTATTTAATCGTTGTTTTTAAAAATTTTTACTAATTTAAAATGTATATCAACATGCATTTTATATTTATAAAATTTTATAAATGATATACATTTTACACTCTCACACACACACCCACACACACCCACACTCTCCCACACACCCACACACACCCACTCTCACACACACCCTCTCACACACCACACACACACACACACACTCTCTCTCTCACACACCCACACACACACCCCCACCACACACACCCACACACACACACACACACAGTCACACACACGCACACACACACACCCAGAGTTTCACACTCACACACACTCACACACACACACACGCGCACACACAAACACACACACACACACACAACCCACAAACACACACACACACACACAAAAAAAAAAACACACACACACACACACTCACACCCACTCACACACACTCACACACACACACCCGCACACACAGGCGGCTCATAGAAAAGTCAGCAGCGAGTAAAGTGAGCGCTGACAGCTTGTGAATCATTGAGCGTCCACCAGCGCCGTGGAGGAAGAACAGTGACTGTCACACGGCGATCATGTAAAGACGTTTTCTCTCTGATCTGTAAACCGAAGTGTGTGTGAACTGAGTTTAGCTGAGCTCTGGCCCTCACTGGCGCCACTGACCACACTGATATGAAGATGATTGTGATCCAGTCTTATTTTAATACATCAACATTATGTGTTATTCGTTTTTATGTTTTCCTTTACTGTAATAGTTTTTGTTGTTTTTTAAAATATTATCCCTTTTTTTAATTTTATAATAAAGGTCTTTTTTTTTTTACTTGTCTGTCCTTGAAGTATTTTTTGCATGTTTTTTTTTTTTTTTTTTACATATATTTTTTTTGTATTTAAAAAAACAGCTTTTTTTGTTGTTGTTGTTTGTTAATCTGTATAATGATGTGGATCCAGTGCTATTTTAGTATCATAATTACATGGTTTTTATTATTTTTAAAATTAGTTTTAATTTATATTTCCTTTTTTTTTGTTGTGTTTTTTTTTTTTTTTTTCCTTTCATGTGTCTTTTTTTTCACATTTTTTATAGTTTAAAAAAATCATGTTCTGTTTCCAATGTTTTTATTTTAGTATCATTGAGGTACTATTATAGTTTTATTCATATTTTGATTTGATTAATTTTATATTTAGTTAAAACTTTTTTTTTTTTCAAATAGTTTTTGAATTTTTAAAAAATTTCTAATCTATAATTTATATATGTTTTTGTTCCAGTTTTAGTTATTTTAGTACATCAAGTAACACCGAGTGCAAACGAGAAATGCTATATGTTTAGTTTTCAGTGTATTTGAGTGAAAGTGGTGAAGTTGTGTTGTGTTGCAGTGCTGCATCACGTGCGGATGGGAACGTGTGAGGTGGTGGCGTTACACCGATGCTGCAATAAGAACAAGATCGAGGAGCGTTCGCTGACCGTCAAGTGCTCGTGTTTCCCGGGACAAGTGGCAGGAACCACCAGAGCGGCTCCGTCCTGCGTAGACGGTACTAAAAACACACCAGACAGTCGTTCTGAGATATATGCGACAAACGTCCGAGTCCTATAATCCACGAGCTGCCAATAAATCCAGACTGCACTGTAAAGACATGAATACATTTCAAAAGTAAATCCTACAGAATGTGGAGTGGATTCTGTCAAAGTGGCTTTTAAATGCATTCCGCTATTCGCAAATAAATAAAATATATTACTAAAAATATTAATGATAGTTCTAAAACATTTAGAGCTGCTACTTTCAATGAACATGTTTGTGTGATTAGTTTCGGTCCGAGCTGAATGTTTATGGTCTACATAATTTTTTTACTCAAGATTATTATAGTTACAATAAATCCATTAAAAGCATTTATAAATAAAATAAACGTTATTCATTTCAGCTATTTCATTTGTTATTTTCATTTAGTTTAAGTTGAAATACTAAAACAACTAAAAGTAGATCATATAAAACTAATAATAATTACTTTCAAAAACTAAAATTAAAGTTAAGACTTATGAAAATATAAACAGGAGCGATAATAGAACCTCGAATAACACTGATTTGACGTTTGGTACAGCCTTCGATTCTCAAGATGAGAAATAATTAGATTTTCAGTAAAATGCCGGAAATTATTTTATTCAATGAATCAAGCAAGTAATGCTCTTATGAATAGCTTCTGGGATGAATTGCTGCGGTCCTGGTTTGATGGTCAGAGCGTGTCATTAGCGCCGGGTTTAACGTCTGTCTGTTAACGAAGCTCTGAGGGCCTCTAATCGTTCCAGCCGTAATGCTTTGGCTGTGTGAAGTGAACGGGTTCGGGCCCCTGAGGGCCGTCTGGCCTATTCTCTCACATTTAGTCTGACGTTCTCTGCAAATGAAAGCGCGGCTCTAATATCCTCCCATCGGCAGGTCGTCTCCCTTTGAATTGCTCAAAATCTGTCCAAATGTATGAAACATACATATTTATTCATGACAAAACAACTTAAATATTGCTCTGAAAAGTTTTCAGTCAAAATAAATTCATTTTACTTGCATGAACCTTCACTTTCAGATGAAAAGTGATACATTTTTCATGCTGCGGTGGTTCATTAATTGCCAACATGTGTGCGTGTGTGTGTGTATCTGTGTCGGTGTCTGTGTCTGTGTGTGTGTGTGTGTGTGTGTCTGTGTCTGTGTGCGTGTGTGTGTGTGAGTGTGTGTGTGTGTCTGTGTTCGTGTGTGTGTCTGTGTTCGTGTGTGTCTGTGTTCGTGTGTGTGCGTGTGTGTGTGTGTTCACCTCTGTCTGTGTGCGTGTGTGTGTGCGTGTTTGTGTGCGTGTTTGTGTGCGTGTGTGTGCGTGTGTATCGGTGTCTGTGTGTGTACTGTGTCTGTGTGTGTGTGTCTGGTTGTGTGGTTTGTTTGTGTATCTTTGTGTGTGTGGTGTATTGGTGTCTGTTTCGTGGTTGTCGTTTCGTGTGTGTGCGTTTGATGTGTTGGGATGTGTGTGTGTGTGTGTCTGTGTTCGTGTGTGCGCATGTGTCTATGTGTGCGTGTGTGTGTGCGTGCGTGAGTGTGTTTGTGTGTCTTTGTTCTTGTGTGGGGCCTGTGTGTGTGTGTGTGTGTGTCTCTGATGTGTGTGTGAGTGAGTGAGTGTGTGTGTTGTGTGTGTGTGTGTTTTTGTGTGTGTGCGTGTGTGTGTTTTTGTGTGTGTGTGTTGTGTATCTGTGTTTGTTTGTGTGTGTGTGTGTATCTGTGTCTGTGTGTGTGTCTGTGTGTTTCTGTGTGTGAGAGTGTGTGGGTTTCGTGGAATCCTCCTGTGTGTTTGTGTTTGGTGTATCTTGTTTCTGTGTGTGTTCGTGTGTGTGTGGTGTTGTGTTTAGGTATCTTCTTCTCGGTGTGTGTGGTGTGTGTGTGTGTGTGTGTGTGTGTATCGGTGCTGGTGTGTGTCTGTGTGTGTTCGTGTGTGTGTGTGTGTGAGTGTGTTGTGTAATCTTTCACTGTGTGGTGTGTGTGTGTGTGGTGTTGTGGGTATCTGTGTCTGTGTTTTTGTCTTTTGTGTGTTCGTGTGTGTGTGTGTGTGGTGTGTGTGTTTGTGTACTCTGTGTGTGTGTGTGTGTGTGTGTGTGTGTTCAGCCCTCTATAGTCCCCACGAAAGTGGTGGTGTCCAGATGGATCCGTTTCTGGTATGAGAGTACTTAAATTTCTTCCGGATCTCAAGGCTGGATCTGCACTATGGGGAATAAATACATACCACAAAGGTTCTGAAGATCCTCAAAAACACGGTACATACCACGATCTCAAGACGCCTTCATGGTCTAAGTTTGAAAGGTTTGTTTCTTAATATCTGTGTTTATTTATGTATCTTGATTTAGGAAAGTTTAGCTTTTTGTGCTGGAAAACAAGACAAAAATGTGTCCATTTCTGCAGAAATTATTAGTGCAGCTTGCATATAAATAGTGATTTTAAAAAAATACAGAAAGCACATCAAATGTTGTTATTAAATGGATAGTCCACTCAAAAATGAAAATTCAGTCATCACCAAACCTGTATACTTTCTTTCTTCTGCTTAACCCCAGAAATATATTCTACAAAATTGATGGTAACAAATAGTTTGCCCGGGTACCCATTGACTTCCATAGTATTACTATGTAATTGTGTTTATCTCACAGTTAACAAACGAAGAGATTTTGAAGAATGTTGCGAATCAAACAGGTGACGGTACCCATTGACTTCCATAGTATTACTATGTGAAGCTGAGTATCTGATGACCTGATGATCTTGAGATAGTGTTTGTGGGTGATTCTGCTGTCGAAGGTCATCCATCTGTCTCTGGGATCATTTGTTACCAGCAGATGAAGCTTTTAGCCCCATTAATGACTAGTGTGTCACCGCAACACCCTTGAACATCACCAGCGCTTTAATTAGAAGCTTTTAATAGAAACCCAATGCAAATGTCCTTCTGCTGCTGGTTATGACGACTGTACGACTCGAGCTCGTTCAACTTCTATCAATTATTTAAACGGCTTCGCCAAACCTGTCTGGAGCCTAATTATTGATCCTAAATATCCGCAGGCTCTCCTGATTGGCCGGCGTAGCGGTGGTCTTCATCGATTCAAAATAAACCATATCAACCTCAAAACCCCTTCATCTTTCTTTTCTGCATGAAACACTAAACTAATACCGTTTCCTGCTTTCATTTCCCATGCTTCGCTTGGCACAGATCTCCTCAGACCGGGATCAGCTCTGGTGACCGCTGGAAACCTGATCCAGGTGAGCCGGCCTTCATCATCATCATCATCATCATCATCATCAACAAAAACAATGTTTAAACTTATCTGAATAGCACGTTTTATCTGGCTGACAGAATGAACATCACACGGTCGTTGGCACAATTTTCTTCTGCCTGAAATACGATGTGCTTTATAGTCTTTCTGTTCACAAACACGAGTTAGCGTAAACGAAAGCAGAGCTCTAACTGGTCGTGGGTTCGTGACTGATAGAGCTGTGCATTCATCTCGTCAGATGGTGTAGTTATGATCTACTAACCAAACCCTAAAATTACAATAAAAACACTTGCTAAAAATGTAAATATTGATTAATAAAAAATGTAAAATTAAATAAAATTAAAACAAAATAACCACTTGCCTAAAAATTTAATATTATTAAATAAAAAATTAAATTCAAATTAAAATAAACTCTAGCCTAAAGTAATATATAATTTTTTTTAATAAATAATAAAACACTTGCTAAAAATTAAAAATTATATAAAATGATAATTAAGAAAGAAAACGAAATAAACCTTGCTAATAATGTAATATTGATTATATAAAAAATGTAAAATTAAAATAAAACTAGCTAAAAAGTGATAGATTAATATACATTAAAACATACAATTAAATGATAAAAACAAATAAACACTTGCTAAAATGTAAATTTAATTATATAAAAAATTTTAAAAATTAAATAAAAAAAATAACCTTGCTAAAAATGTAAATATTATTATAAAAAATTAAAAATTTAAATAAAAACAAAACAAGCACTTCCTAAAAATGTAAATATGAATTTACATTTTTTAAATAAAATAAGTTAAAAATAAACACTTGCTAAAAATGTAAATAATTACATTAAAAATGAACCATTAAAATAATAAAAACAAATGTTAATGTTTTATTTGCTTACCAGCGTGTCATGCAACCATTAACCAACATCAGAGAGCTGTGCATCTCCAAGTGTGCTGTTAAATTATTAAAAATATGGTTGAGCTGGTTATTGTGAGAGTTTATTGTAATCGTGTGTTTAACTGTTTCAGCCACACACAGATGCTCATCTACGGTGTCCCTCACGAGTCTTTCAGAGCAGAGCCTCTCTCCGAGAAATCCCAGGATCTACAGGCACAGCGCTGGTTTGAGACGCTCATTAGACCTTCTCGTTATCAAGCTGATGGATCCAGCAAAACATGCGCTTCATCAGGTGCACAGAGGGATGATGGGGGAACTGATGAACATTCTAATAAGATTGCTCATGTATCGTTATACTGAATGCAGTCATATCAAAGAAGACTTGATCTGTGTAAATGATGCATATGCTCATAATAAACCATGATTGTCTTAATCTGGTGGCTTCTATCTCTTCATGGGCTTTCTATGTGAGTGAATAGATTAACCCAAGCTGGCAGGACGGTACTTCATATCAGCAGAAACAGTCCCAGACGGGGTTAACACACGAGATGTTCACCGCTGGCCCTTTAATGTGAACATGTGCTTTCTATAATACATGAAATCTGTATTTAAACCACGAGGAATTAATCCTCGGTCTGGTGAAATGATCACAAACAACATTTTCACAAGTTCCCCGTGAGATCCGTGTCTTTATGGAAAGCAGTGCAGTGTGGGATTTTTCCGCAGAATGATGTCTGAATTATGTTTTTGTGAAATGTGAATGCTTTATTTATTTATTTATTTATTAGAAATTATGATCTGTATGATTTAGTTTTTTATGTTTTTTTTATTGAAAAAATGTTTTACAAAATTATTAAAAAAACTTTATTTTAAACTTTTACATGTTTTGTTTTAGGGATTTTTGTAAATGTAAGCGTTTTTTTTTTTTTTTTTTTATATATATTTTTTTTTTTTTTATTTTATTTTTATTTATTTTTTACATTTATTTATTAGTGCATTTAATGTTTTTATTTTTAGTTTTATATTTGTTTTAGATTATATTATTAATTATATATATTTTTTGTTACTATTTGATTTTTTTCCATTATTACTTTTGATTTGATTTTGTTCATTTTTATTTTAGACCTATATTTTTATATAGACATTTTGTTAATATTTACTTTTTAGTTTTTTTTATGAGACCCTATGATTATTTATTGATTATTTAATTATTTTGTACTATTACTTTATTGGTTTGTTTTAGTCCTTTTATTTTTACATTTATTTTATTTAGTTAATTTTAATTTTAATTTATTTTAATTTTATTTTTTGTTATTATTTTTATGTCAATGGGTTACTAGTTGTACTTTTAGTTTTTTAAATTGATTTTAGACCCTAGGATTATTTTGTTGTTTTAGTCCCTTTATTTTTTAACATTTATTTATTATTATGTATTTAATTTAACTTATTTTTGTTTATTTTTTGTTATATTTATTTAGATCCTATAATTTATATGTACATTTTGTTACTTTTTTATTTAGACCCTTATTATTATTATTTGATATTAAATTATTTGTTACTATTATTTATTGTTTGTTTTGTCTTTATTTTTACCATTTATTTATTTAATATTTTTATTTTTTAGTTTTTAGTCCTATTATTTTTTATAAAATTTGTTACTATTTTTTTATTTTTTATTTATTTGATCTTATTTAATTTTGTTTGGTGTTAGACCCTATTATTTGTCCTGATGGAAAGTTCTCTAGTGTTCACACACGTAACAGTGAGCCGCTGGACGGAAGAGATCGACAGGAACACAAAGGACCGCGAGCGAGCGTTTCTGAAGCTCACTCTTCTGTGATGCCGTCAGATTCTTTTCTCTGGATGATTATTGTAATTTCTCACAATCTCCGGATTAGTCCTGACATCTGTGATCATCTGAGGACCTCGAGATGAACTTACACGGGTGCTTATATTTACTGTGACTTATAATGCGTTCAACGTGTGTGTTTTATCAGAAACAAAGATCAGCTTGACCCAAATATTACATATTGATCATCTAGAATGTCACGTTTGTGTATATAATGTCATTTGCTGGTGTATTTTCTCCTTTTAGGAGCTTGACCGCGTCCACCTCCTCCTTCACTCGCATTATGTGTAAAAGAGCAGCGTGAACATTGTGCGAAACATCTCCGTTTGTGTTTCAAAAAGTCCCACAGGTTTGTGATGCCGTGAGAGTGAGTAAATAATGACTTTTGGGTGTTACTAAGATGATTGGGTTATTTTGTGTGGGTTTGTTAAGAACGTTCACAAAATCATTCACTGAACCATTTTAGCCAGACGTAACATTTTAAAAAATGTAAACAATTGTTAAACTTGTTTCAGAACGTTCAGAGAACATTTAAAAGTAACGTTCCCATCAAATGGAATGTTCATGTAACGTTTGAACAACCAAGAAAAAGAGTTTAAAAACATTTCACTTTTTTGAACCAATAATTACACAAATAAATAAATAATAGGGTCTAAAACAAAACATAAAACAAAATAGTAAAAAACATAATATTAACATTAAATAAATAAATAAAATAACATTTAAGATTTCAAAAAAAAAACTTTAGGGTTTTTTAGGTTTGCTTGAGAAAGCCTAGCCTGAAAGTTATTTATAGTTCATTTTATAAAATAACATTACTTTTAAATGTTCTCTGAATGCGCAGTTTTTTAACACTCTCAGAAAAAAAGGTACAAAAGCTGTCACTGGGGAGGTACCTTTTCAAAAGGCAAACCTTTGTACCTAAAGAGTTCATATTGGCACCTTAAAAGTACATATTAGTACCTAAAGTGTACATGTTAGTTCCTAAAGTGTACATGTTAGTTCCTAAAGTGTACATGTTAGTACCTAAAGTGTACATGTTAGTACCTAAAGTGTACATGTTAGCTCCTAAAGTGTACATGTTAGTACCTAAAGTGTACATGTTAGCACCTAAAGTGTACATGTTAGCACCTAAAGTGTACATGTTAGCACCTAAAGTGTACATGTTAGTACCTAAAGTGTACATGTTAGTACCTAAAGTGTACATGTTAGCACCTAAAGTGTACATGTTAGCACCTAAAGTGTACATGTTAGCACCTAAAGTGTACATGTTAGTACCTAAAGTGTACATGTTAGTTCCTAAAGTGTACATGTTAGTACCTAAAGTGTACATGTTAGTTCCTAAAGTGTACATGTTAGCACCTAAAGTGTACATGTTAGCACCTAAAGTGTACATGTTAGCACCTAAAGTGTACATGTTAGCACCTAAAGTGTACATGTTAGCACCTAAAGTGTACATGTTAGCACCTAAAGTGTACATGTTAGCACCTAAAGTGTACATGTT
This sequence comes from Sinocyclocheilus anophthalmus, assembly GCA_018155175.1. Taxonomy (NCBI): domain Eukaryota; kingdom Metazoa; phylum Chordata; class Actinopteri; order Cypriniformes; family Cyprinidae; genus Sinocyclocheilus; species Sinocyclocheilus anophthalmus. The sequence goes on from JADLZN010000917.1 coordinate 282,554, forward strand.
AGTACCTAAAGTGTACATGTTAGCACCTAAAGTGTACATGTTAGCACCTAAAGTGTACATGTTAGCACCTAAAGTGTACATGTTAGTTCCTAAAGTGTACATGTTAGCACCTAAAGTGTACATGTTAGCACCTAAAGTGTACATGTTAGTACCTAAAGTGTGCATGTTAGTACCTAAAGTGTACATGTTAGTACCTAAAGTGTACATGTTAGCACCTAAAGTGTACATGTTAGCTCCTAAAGTGTACATGTTAGCTCCTAAAGTGTACATGTTAGCTCCTAAAGTGTACATGTTAGCTCCTAAAGTGTACATGTTAGCTCCTAAAGTGTACATGTTAGCTCCTAAAGTGTGCATGTTAGCTCCTAAAGTGTACATGTTAGTACCTAAAGTGTACATGTTAGTTCCTAAAGTGTACATGTTAGCACCTAAAGTGTACATGTTAGCTCCTAAAGTGTACATGTTAGTACCTAAAGTGTACATGTTAGTTCCTAAAGTGTACATGTTAGCACCTAAAGTGTACATTTTAGCACCTAAGTGTACATGTTAGTACCTTAAAGTTGCTACCAGTGGTTATTATAAAGGGTAATGTTAGTACTAAAGGGGAGAATTTAGTTCCTAAAGGTACATGTAGCACTAAAGGGTACATGTTAGCACTAAAGTGTTAGCACCTAAAGTGTACATGTTAGCTCCTAAAGTGTACATGTTAGCTCCTAAAGTGTGCATGTTAGCTCCTAAAGTGTACATGTTAGCTCCTAAAGTGTGCATGTTAGTTCCTAAAGTGTACATGTTAGCACCTAAAGTGTACATGTTAGTACCTAAAGTGTACATGTTAGCTCCTAAAGTGTACATGTTAGTACCTAAAGTGTACATGTTAGTTCCTAAAGTGTACATATTAGCACCTAAATGGTACATATAGCACCTACCAGGTACAAAGGTGTGCCTTTTGAAATGTACCGCCCCAGGGACAGCTTTTGTACCTTTTTTCTGAGAGTGTATGTTTTAGAACGTTTTTTCTGGTATAAGGATGTTACTTGAATGTTCTCGAAGTTTTAGTAGTAAAAACATCTACGGAACGTCCCACCTGAAAAGTTTAGAACAATGTATCAATAGATGTTGATTAAAGAACAGATAATTCACCATGCAGCTAACAGGAATAAAAAATACGTTTTACAAACGTTCCAGTTAAGAATGGGAAACACATTATTTTGAATGTTCAAAACAAGAAATACATTTTTGCTAACGTTCCCATGACGTTCAAAAGTTTAAATGTTCAAATAAATTTTTTTCTGGTATGTGAACTGTTAAGTTGCCCATGTTTTGCAAAAATTATGGTGACGTTACTTTTGAATGTTTCGGATAAAATGTTTCCCAACTAAGGTTTTGAGAACATATTTTAACGTTACTGGACGAACGTTGCTCAGGAACTTGCCAGAACCTCCCTGTTTAGTGGATATAAAATCTCTGTTTATTTATATATTAATGTCATTGATTCTGGAGAAGGTCAGGCTGGAGAGACGTCGGCCGTCACCGGTTTAAAACGTCTGGAAACCACAGCCGTGTAAAAATCGACTGGCGGGACATCGAGCTGTGCGCGGTAATAAAGGCGCATGAATTATGCCACTAATGTGAATCCACACACACACGCCCTTAATGCCTCCGCTCGACTACTACGAATAAAAATAACCTGACCTCGACCAAGGACCCCTTGATTTCATGGACACACGCGGTATAAAAAACATCGAACAACATTAATACCACACCGCAAAAAAGGTATTCACTAAATTTTAAAGGTGACATATCATGAGAATCTGACTTTTCCAGGTTGTAAGTGCTATAATCAGGTCCCCGGTGCATCTACCAACCAAAGGAAACGGGAAAAAGATTAACCCAATCACTTTGTCTAGTTAAGCTTTTTTCTGCAAGCGTCTGAGAAAACCAACGCGTCTGATTTCGCTCCCTTGGTGAAGCGGCAAAGGGATCTCATTATAATATCACCGCCCCTTAATCTGTAAGTTTACACCCACGGCGCTGTTATTGTGTTTTCACAAGCGACAACGGTGTACTAGTTCTAATGCCATGGAGAAAGTTTGAGCAAAACATGCTAACTGGTCTGTGTTTGTCTGCACAGACGAGCACAGAACACTGTTTAGAGTCCCAGACGAGAGCAGTGCATTTATTGATGTATTTACTGTATATTGCTGCTGCCACACAGATCTAAAATAAAAATGCGATTTATTTCCCAGCTGTTTACCTTCACAGACATAACCAACTGTTTTTGTAACTCGTGTGTATTTAACGTAAACTTGTGTGAATGAGAAATTAGTTTAGTACTCACATGCCGTGTGACAGACGCTTTCTGTGCACGTGCTTCGGACGTGTGCGCTCAGAAAACCGTATATCAGAAGTTTACACTAATATGGTTTAAAACGTATGATTTCAGTGCGATAAACATGATAATCAGAACCAATACGGATGTTTTTTAGCAGGTATGAGCTGTAATGGCGCAGCTCTATTCTGGAAAAGGGGGCGGGGAGCAGCAGCTCATTTGCATTTAAAGAGACAGGCCCGAAAAACAGCGCGTTTCTGCTTCCACTCAAAATAGGCATTTTCAAAATGATTTAATAAATGATCTGTGGAGTATTTTGAGCTGAAACTTCACAGACACATTCTGGGAGACTTATATTACATTGGGATTGTCTGCTTTCATTAGCCTCCGCGATGGGATCAGCGTAAAGGAGAGACGCGAGGGAAACTGGGAGAGGTGAACACAGATAAACGCTTCACTTCAGTCTGCTTCAGGTCAAACCAAACCCAATCCAACTGAACAAAGTCTCCGATTCAAGGAGTCTAGTGCACATATGAGAAACATCTCTGTTTTTATAGGGTTAAACGACTTAAACTGGGAGATAAATCTGGAGACAGACACGAGAGAGAGTGACAATGACCGTAAGAGGATGCATGCATCGCAAATAACTTCATATTTCACCCCAAAATACAATGAAAAGTCACTTTTATGTGTCATGCAGTGAGCTCCTCTGAGGCTGAGGCTGATGAACGGAGCGGCTCTGATGAGACGTTGGGATTGTTTAGTACGCATGAGTTCATCGTCTCTGGATGTTTCTCAGAGGAACTTCATCTACTCCTTCAGGACAGAGAGACGCTGAAGATCAGCCTCCACTGGAGTAATGACGAAATAACAGCACTTATTCCACTGAACATCACGCTTATTTCAGTCAAAGAAGACCAAACGTCTTACAGTGTTTCTGACGCATCTCTTCTGTAACTTTTATATCAGAATTATGACTACGTATGTCATAATTTAACCTTTTATCTCATAATTGTGACTTATCTCATAATTTCAACTGTTTAGAATTATGACGAGGTTTGTCATATTTTTGACTGTTTATCTCAATCATGACTAATCTCATCATTTTGATTTTATCATAATTATGTCTTTCTGTCATAATTTCACGTTTGATTTGATGATTGTCATAATTTTGACTTTTTTATCTCATAATATTGACTTTATCATAATTATGACTAAATATGTCATAATTTTTATTGCATAATTATGAAATATCTCATCATTTTAACTTTATATTTTTTACTTTCTATGGCACAATTTAAACTTTTTATGATTATCTACCTCATAATTTAAACTTTTTATAATTGTGACTAGGTTTGTCATATTTTTGACTGTTTATCTCATAATTGTGACTCATCTCATAATTTAGATTTTATCATAATTATGTCTTTCTGTCATAATTTCACATTTGATTTGTTCATTGTCATAATTTTTACTTTTTTATCTCATAATATTGACTTTATCATAATTATGGCTTTTTACTTCATAATTTCAACTTTTTATATCATAATTATGACTAAATATGTCAATTTTTATCGCATAATTATGAAATATCTCATCATTTTAACTTTATATGTTTTACTTTCTATGGCACAATTTAAACTTTTTATGATTATCTACCTCATAATTTAAACTTTTTATAATTGTGACTAGGTTTGTCATATTTTTGACTGTTTATCTCATAGTTATGATTCATAATTTCAACTTTTTATCATAATTATGTCAATAATTTTGACTTTTTAAGACTCAGGTCATCATTTTTACTTTTTATCTCATAGTTGTGGCTTTTTATGCCATCATGTCAACTTTTTATCTCATAATTACGACAATGTCATAATTTTGACTTTTTATCTCGTAATTACGGCTGTCACAGTTTTTCATAATTTCAACTTTTTATGTAATTTTTAAGTAGTGGAAATAAGTTTTCACAGTTGAAGAAGAAACCTTTACAGCAGAAAACATTTTTTAACCAAATTAATTCATCTCCAGATTTGGGACCCCATGAAATATTAAGAGGTTTTTAATATTTCAGAGAAAATAATGAGGACTGTTGACCCCGTATTCAAATTGAATCATTGCATGCAGAATTTATTATGCCGCTCTGTCCTGTGAATTGATGGAGCACTGAAACCTAAAATTTCATCTGCAGATAGAAACAAAGTTCATCTCTGCTGAAATACGTTCTACACACGCTGGACCATAATAACACACTGAAGGACAGACCCGAGCCACCTAGCAACCGCATAGCAACCACCCTCGTTGAGGCGGTGAGTTTTGCTCAGGCACATTTTGTTCAAAATCTAGTGGAGTCTAATAAGTGAAGAGTGGAGAATCTCTGGCGGTTCACGGCTCCAGCGGTGTAACGATCGCTCCGCTGCACACGGCAGATTGAGAGATGCGGATCCATGCAGTTCACATAGCAACCAAAACCTCCAACCTCTGGAGTCCGGTCCGCTGGGGATTCTGGGAAGCTCGTCTGTCGAGTCTGGCAGCCACTCAGGCTCCGTCTTTCCATTCACACAAGTGTTTTCTTCCTCCTTCAGAACTGAGAGTGATCTCGAAGATGCAGGAGGAAGAACCGTCATATTTAGTGCCATTTATAACAGCCTCCTTTTAGAAGTAATCAGAAAAGATGGCAGCTCAGGATGCAACACTGCAGCAGCAGGAAGAACATGAAGCACACTAACGAGCTTGTAATATCGATCAGAGCGCGGCCTGAGATCAGGTCACTTTCACAGGCCACATTAATTGTTATATTAGCAGACTGATGCTCACCTCAGGAAGAGGATGAGGAACGGTGAAATCCAAATTCCATATTCATCAGTATTATTGGTCATAATGTATAAAGAGATGAACCTTCACACAGCAAGATATGATTTTCATACTCGTGTTTTGTCTTGTTTTCCAGTACAAACATCTAAACATTCTGAAATCAAGATACATTTACTGGAGGAGCAAAACGTCAAGGTATTAAGTGTTGTTTTATACTTAAAACAAGAAAAAATATCTGCCAATGGGGTCAAAAAAAATAACTTATTTCAAAAGGATTTGTTTTTTCAAGTTTTATTTTTCTGACCCCATTGGCAGATATTTGGTATTGTTTTTATGTCTAATTATGCCATAATTTAGATTTTCTGTTTCATAACTTTGACTTATCTCATAATTTGGGCATTGTCAGTTTTATAACTTTCTGACACAATTTCAGATTTTTATAACATAGTTATGACTGTCATAATTTTGAGTTTTCATATAAATATTACTTTTCCCATAATTTTGACTTTCTAGTATGTCACAATTTCACACTTTTTATCTCATAATTTTGACTTTTTATGTCATAATTTTGACTTTTTATATCATAATTATGACATCTCATAATTTTGAGTCTGTCTTAATGACTTTCTGTTATAATTTCAGCTATTTATATGTGAGTGTGTGTGTGTGAGAGTGTGTGTGTGTGTGTGTGTGTGTGTGTGTGTGTGTGTGTGTGTGTGTGTGTGTGTGTGAGAGTGTGTGTGTGTGTGAGAGAGTGTGTGTGTGCGGGTGTGTGCGTGTGCCATGAGTGGTGGTGTGTGTGTGTGTGTGTGTGTGTGTGTTGTTTTTTGTGTGTGTGTGTGTGTGTTTGTGTGTGTGTGAGTGTGAGTGTGTGTGTGTGAGTGTGTGTGTGTGTGTGTGTGTGTGAGTGTGTGGGTGAGTGTGTGTTCAATGCTGAGTGGGTGTGGTGTGAGTGTGAGTGTGTGTGTGGAGCGTGTTTGTGTGTGTGTGTTGATTGTGTGTGTTGGAGTGTGTGTGAGTGTGTTGTGAGTGGTGTGTGTTGTGTGTGTGCGAGTGTGTGTGTGGCGTGAGAGAGTTGGTGGTGCGTGGGGTGTGTTGTGAGGTTGTGTGTGTGTGTGTGTGGTCTGAGAGTTTTGTGGTGTGTTGAGAGTGTGAGTGTGTGTGTGTGTGTGTGTGTGTGTGTGTAGAGTGTGTGTGTGTGTGTGAGAGAGTGTGTGTGTGCGGGTGTGTGTGCGTGCATGAGTGTGTGTGTGTGTGTGTGTTGTTTTGGTGTGAGAGTGTGTGTGTGTTGTGGTTTGAGGGTGGAGTGTGGTGTGTGCTAGTGTTGTGTTTATGTGAGGTGTGTGTGGAGTTTGCGTGGTGAGAGTGTGTTTGTGTGTGTGTGTGGAGAGAAGTTATTGTGTTGTTTGTTTGTGAATGTGTGGGGTGTGTGTGTGTAGTGCGTTTGTGTTTGTGTGATGCGTGTGTTGTGTGTGTGTTTGGTGTGAATGTGGATTTGTGTGTGTGTGAGTGAGTGAGTGTTGAGCGTTTGTGTGAGTGTGTGTTGTGTGTGTGTGTGTTGTGGGTGTGTGTGTGTGTGTGTGTGAGTGTGAGTGTGTGTGTGTGTGTGTGTGTGGGTGTGTGTGGTTGTGTGTGTGTGTTTGTGTGTTTGTCTGTGTGTGTGTTGGGGTGTGTTTGGTGTTTGTGTTTGCCGATGCTGGGCCGGTCCTGGATGCTCTTATGACAGCAGCGGCTCTCGCAGCAGAAGGTCTCTGTCTGTCTCCTGAAACGAGAGCCGATCCTGATAAACGTCCCGGTGTCACTGGCAGCAGCAGCAGCGGTGCGACGGCTCTTTAATTCGGCCCCAGGAGGAACATCTGCAGACAAACAGCGTTTACAGGGGCCCGGGGACCGAATGAGACACGGACACCTGCAGAGGTGATGAACACACACGTTCATTCACGCTCCACTTCATCTGAATGCTTAACAAACCATTCAACGATTAAATCTAGACAGTTTTTCCGTTGCCATTAGCTGAATGTGACTCCGCTCGTTCACTGCGATACCTCATACGATTCTCAAGAGGTTGAAAAGACACACACGCGCTTAATTAAAACTGAAATATTATCACCCCCCCATGACATTTCATCTGCACCTATGAAATCTTTCTCTGTGTATTGACATTTGCCGGCACTTATGGTGTCTGACATTTAGGATAATCTCAATTAATCTGAGCGGCCCATTAAGATAATCATATTAAAGTCAAACTCTCTGCTTCAGGGACACAAACACTACGGCAGTAAATCATATTTGTGGTTATATACGATTCCAAGTTTAAGACGCCAAAGTGTTGCCAAAATACAGCCTGTATTCACATTCATTATCACGTTCGTTTTGATGTATAAAGCTTTAAATCAGTTTTGACTGACTCCAATCATCTGCAGAGATTAAACTCAGCGCATTCACTGACTCCAGATCAGCATAATGAGCAGGCTATTATAAATATACTATAAATAAAAGAAATATATAGACAATATAATACATAAAGGTATTAATAAAATAAGATATAAAAAACGTAAACTTATTTTATTTCAGCTGGTTGCCAAAGCAACATTCTCCCTTCTATTTGGTTTAAACTAAAATTAAACTACACTAAAAACGAATAAAAAATTAGTAAAAAAAACATTAGTCTTAAAAAAAAAACGAATACAAAACAAAAACACACAGCAAATATTAAACTTACAAAAAAACTGAAAATACAATATAAAAACAAATTCAAAATAGAATAAACTGTTATTCTTTAAATTTATATTAAATAAGTTTATTGTTTAATTTTTATATATTTTTAAAACGGTTTATTAGATATTTAATTTTTTTATGTCTATATGTATGTTTTTCCTACATTATATTTTTATAATCAACTCATATTAAAAATATTTTATTTTTCATATTTTTAATTAATATGTTTCCTTTTTTAATAATTAATATTAAATATTATTAAATTTTTCATATTTTTAAATTTAATATTTTATTTTTAAAACAGAAAAGACAAAATAAAAAACAAAAAATAAAAATAACAGTCAATCACAATAAAGTTTTTGAATCATATTTTGATTTTGTTTTTATTTCAAAATTTCCTTTCATTGTAATTTTAATTCAAGTTATTTATTATGTGAGCATTTTTATTAGTTTCTTTTTGTTATTTTTTTAATTTAACTTCAGAGCGTTTTAAAAAAATAATTAAGTTAACATTAAAAACAAGCAACAGCTGAAAAATAAAACATGTTTTTACTTTTTGTATTTTTTTTCAACAAAATTTTTATTTATTAGTATGTTTTTATGGTTTATTTTACGTACTATGAGAACCCTGATGTTTACGTAAAATCTCATCAGGCGTAAAGCGAATCCATCAGCTGAGTTTAATGTTTTCAGTCTCGAGCTCCAGCCTGCAGAAAAATAAAACCTAAAAGAGTCCAAATCAGTCTCTGCATGAATTTTTAATTGCATTTATCTGATGAAGAATATGAGCCTGTATAATAACACGCGCTCGTCTGTGCGTTTGCTTCATTTGCTCTGAGTTTCAGGTTGAATCCATCATGACACTGTTTGGGCTAAAGAGGGAAAGTTTGCAAACATAATCTAGAAAACAGGATTTAGATTCTATTATTTTTATGAGTTTGATGTGCACAAGATGACCTGATGTGTTCACTGCAAACAAAAAAAGGTGTTTCTCAGGATTTTTGTCTTTGTTTTCCAACACAAAATAGTTCAATATAAAGTAAGCTTATGTTTAAAACAAGAACAAATATCTGTTGATGAGCTCAGAAAAATCTACTGAATCCAAAGTGAAAGCAAGATTATTTTTCTGACTCCACTGACAGATATTTGTTCTTGTTTTACGCTTTATTTTCATGCATTTGTGTGAAACAAGACTTTATGTCTTCAGTCATTTTGCTTCTTAAATGAATGTATGTTGATTTAACGATGTTTAGATATTTGTACTGGAAGACGAGACAAAAATAGTACATAGAAAATCACGTTTTGTCGTGTTGATCTCTTTTATTGATTTATTTTGGGTTATGAAGGAAGTAGGACTATATTTTGCAACATAACAATAATCCTAGAAAGCAAAAGAATTTTGATGTTGTTTAGTTTTAGTGACTCTTGCAGAAAAGCACTTTCTTTTACTCAATGTGGCGCATAAGAATCACCCAACCCAAACAATCACAAAACAAAAAAAAAAAAAAATGAGTTGATTTCCGTTTTTTTTATTTTTTTAAATTCTTTTATATTTCATAATTGATGTCTTCCCCAGTATTTTTGTCTTGTTTTACGTAAAAAGACGATAAACTACTATACATACAATATATAATTTTTTTTATATTTCCTTTTAATTCCTTGTATATTAATTTTACCTTTGAGTGTTTTTAAATTTTAATATTAATTAATGTTGCTTTAAAGAAAAACGAACTGAAGCACCAATAATGTCCAGAAAACAACATGACGTTTTCCTTTTTGAATTAATTTATGATATTTGTTTTTAAGCTAAATTAAATAATTATTACAATTAATAAAATGTAAAAAAAATATACAATTAAATAAAATAGAAAATTAGTTACAAATGAATAAAATCACTTAATTTTGAAAATGTCCTTTTGCTTGAATCTTGTTGCATGAACGTTTAGATATTTGTGCTGTTAAACAAGACAGAAATACTCACTCAGACAGTGATTTTTGGATCTGTGCTGTCAGGAGGGAGTTGTAGGAGTTTGTGCATTAATCCCGATATTTAAGTAAAGCTTTTATTAAGATCTGTCACCTGGGGCCGGGACGTTTCGATCGATTGCAATCGGAGAGTCCTGCAGTCGTCAGTGTCCAGTTACACGGCTGCTAATGACATCCTCACAAACCGCTGCATTATCAGCTTATGAAACCATTCCAGCTTTGTTTCGCTCATGCAGCATAAACGTTTCTCAAAAAGGCCACATTAATATTTATTCACGGCCGGCCATATGGCTGTATGCTAATGAGATGCTGGTTTTCTTCATTAGCGTATGCAGACGAGAGGAATTATCTTCAGATCGTTAAACGCTCGTTCTCGTTTGTGTTCGGTTGTGACGCTGAGATTGTTTGACTGAACTCTACGACCCTGGTTTAATGGGACGCACAGAAGACGGAGGGGTCAGAGGTCAGAGTCTGATCCTGAGCTGTTGCCATGGCGCCAGGAGACTAACCTCAACCAGCAGGTCAAAGGTTATACTGGTTAGTTTCAGTAGCTGGTAGATACAGTTATTAAATTACAGAATTTTTTTAAAAATTTATTTATGTTTTACCTGCTGTCTATATCTATCTATCTGTCTGTCTGTCTCTCTGTCCTCCGTCCTTCCGTGGTCCCATACTATCGGGCCGTCTCTCTATCGTCTGTCTGTCTGTCTGTCTGTCTGTCTGTCCTGTCTGTCCTGTCCTTCCCGTCCGTCATCTATCGTCGTCTGTCTGTCCTGTCTGTCCCGTACCGGCCGCCGGCCGTCCCGTCCTGTCCTCATCGTCTGCTGTCCGTCCGTCCATCTATCGTCTGTCTGTCCGTCCGACCGTCCGTCCATCTATCGTCTGTCTGTCCGTCCGTCCATCCGTCCATCTATCGGCTGTCTGTCTGTCTGTCCGTTACCGTGTCCGTCCGTCCTCATCGTCGTCTGTCCTGCTTGTCCGTCCGTCCAGCCATCTATCGTCTTCTGTCTGTCCGTTCCGTCCATCGCTCGTCTGTCTGTCTTTCCCGTCCGCATTCGTTCCATCTAATCCGGCTGTCTGTCTTTCCGTCCGTCCGTGCCGTCCATCTAATCGTCTGTCTGTCCTGTCCTTTTCTGTCCGTCTTTCTGTCTGTCGGTCTGTCCGTCCGTTTGGGCCGTCCATTCTATCGTCTGTCGTCTTTCTGTCGGTCCGTCCGGCCGTCCGTTCCGTCCGTCCGTCCATCTATCGTCTTGTCTGTCCGTTGCCGTTCCATCATCGTCGTCTGTCCTTCCGTCCATCCGTTCCATCTATCGGCGTGCTGTCTGTTCTGTCCGTGCCGTCCGTCCGTCCATCTATCGTCTTTCTGTCTGTCTGTCCCGTCCTGCCATCCATCTATCGCTGTCGTCTGTTCCTCCGTCTCATCGATCGTCTGTCCGTCCCTGTCCGTCCGTCCATGCCGTCCATCTATCGGCTGGCTGTCCTGTCCTTCCGTTCCCGTCCGTCCATATCGATCGTCTGTCCTTTCTGGGGGGGGGGGGGGGGGGGGGGGTGGGGGGGTGGGGGGTGGTGGCTCCCTTCCGTTCCGTCCGTCCTCTATCGTCTTTCTGTTCTGTCCGTCCGTCCTCGATCGTTCTGGTCCTGTCTGTCCGTCCGTCCATCCGTTCCATTCGATCGTCTGTCTTCTGTCCGTGCCCGTCGTCCGTCCATCGTCGTCTGTCTGTCTGTCCCGTCCTTCCTCCGTGCCATCATCGTCTGTTGTCTGTCCTCCGTCCATCGATGTTGTCCGGTCCTGTCCGTTGCCGTGCCATCCGTCCTCCCTATCGCTGTCTGTCTGTCCGTCCGTCCATCCGTCCATCTATCGTCTGTCTGTCTGTCTGTCCGTCGTCCGTCCGTCCTCGATCGTCTTCCGTCTGTCCGTTTCTGTCCGTCCGTCCGTCCGTCATCTTCGTCCTGTCCGTCGGCCGTCCCGTCCCACCGTCCATCTATCGCTGTCTGTCTGTCCGTCCGTCCTCACCGTTACCATTCTATCTCTGTCTGTCGGTCCGTCCCGTCCCCGTCCGGCCATCTAATCTATCCTATCGGCTTTCCTGTCTGTCTGTCCGTCCGTCCTGCCGTCCTCTATCGGGCTGCTCCTGTCTGTCTGTCCGTCCTGGACCACGTCCATCTATCCTGTGTCGGTCTGTCTGTCTGTCTGTCTGTCTGCTGTCCGTCCGTCCGTCCATCGATCGTCTGTCTGTCTGTCCGTCCGTATCCGTGCCGGTCCATCTATCCCGTCTGTCTGTCTGTCCGTCCCGTCCTCCGCATCGATCGTCTGTCCTGTCCTTTCCGTCCGTCCTTCCTCCATCTATCGTCTTCTGTTTGTCCGTCCTTACCATGCCGTCCTCCGTATCGTCTGTCGTCTGTCCGCCCGGCCGTCCGTCCATCTATCGTCTTTCTGTCGTCCGTCCCGTCCGTGCCGTCCATACTATCGCTTGTCCTGTCTGGCTGTCCTTCCGTCCGTTCCATCTATCGGCTGTCTGTTCTGTCTGTCCGTCTCCGTGATCCGTCTATCTATCGTCTGTCTTTCTGTCTGTCTTCTGTCTGTCTGTCTGCCGGCCGTGCCGTGCCATCGTCGGCTTTCTTTCTGTCCGTTCTCCGTCCGTCCTCTAATCGTCTGTCCTGTCTGTCCGTCCTTCATCCGTCCACTATCGGCTGTCCTTCTGTCTGTCCGTCCGTCCGTTCCATCGATCGTCTGGGGTGGGGGTTCTGTCTGTCCGTCCGTCCGTCCATCGATCGTCTGTCTGTCTGTCCGTCCGTCCGTCCGTCCATCTATCTATGTGTGTCTGTCTGTCCGTCCGTCCGTCCATCTATCGTCTGTCTGTCGGTCCGTCCGTCCGTCCGTCCGTCCATCTATCTATCGGCTGTCCTGGTCCTGTCTGTTCCGCCGTCCGTTCCCTTCTATCATCTGTCTGTCCTTCCGGGACCGTGGCCGTCCTTCCACTCTATCGTCTGTCTGTCTGTCGTCCGGCCCGTACCTCCTCCCATCTATCATCTGTCTGTCTGTCCTTCTGTCTGTCTGTCTGTCCTTCTGTCCATCTCTCTGTCCGTCTGTCCGTCCGTCCATCTATCGTCTGTCTGTCTGTCCGTCCGTCCGTCCGTCCATCTATCGTCTGTCTGTCTGTCTGTCTTTCTGTCCGTCTGTCCGTCCGTCCTTGTTTTCTGTCTGTCTGTCTGTCCGTCCATCCGTCCATCTATCGTCTGTCTGTCTTGTCTTAACAAACCTGCTGTTTATGGAGTAATCAGGTGGAAGCAGCTCTTGGTAAACCTGAGCACAGTTTGAGACGTAGTTGAGAAACTCTAGAGAAGACAGAGGTTATCCTGAAGGATCTTACAGAGATCTCATTATGATTCTTTCTGTTTCATTTAATGGTAAAGCCGAGGATCTGCATGACGGATGAGTTAAACAGTGAGTTCAGACTGAGCAAATAAAGCAAACGCAGGGAAGCGAGTGTGTCTGTGCAAACAGAGCCGCAGTGATTAATATGAGCTTGTGACCTTCAGAGACGTGAATGAAGCGTGGTTCTCTGTAAGCACAGCATCAGCTTTCAGCCTCTTCCAAACTTCTCTCTCGAGTGACGGCTTTAGAGCTCTAGCTTTCAGAGGCGCTGCTGTCAGTCAAGCGGCGTCTGACTGCAGGGTTTGAAGTGGTTCCTGATGCTCCTGTCATCTGATACAGACTCAAGTCAAACGCTTAGTGTGTCGAATGATCGTCCGCGTGTGTGTGAGCGCCTCGTCAAGGGCACCAGCACGTGAAAAATGAACACAGACTGAGATGAGATGATGAGGTGTGTGTGTGTGTGTGTGTGTGTGTGTGTGAGAGAGAGAGTGCGTTGTGTGGTGTGTTTGGTGGGTGTGGTGGTGTGTTGTGGTGAGAGTAGAGATTGCGTGTGTGTTTGTGTTTTTGTGGTGAGCGAGAAGAGAGAGTTGCGTGTTGTGTGTGTGGGTGTGCGAGATAGAGAATAGAGTGTGTGTGTGTGAGGGAGAGAGATAGAGAGAGTGTGTGTGTGTGTTTGTGTGAGAGAGAGAGAGTGTGTGTGTGTGTGTGTGTGTGAGAGAGAGAGAGAGTGTGTGGGGTGTGTGTGTGTGTGTGAGAGTTGGAGAGAAGAGTGTGTGTGTGGTGTGTGTGTGTGGTGGGTGTGTGTGTGTGAGAGAGAGAGTGTGTGTGTCTGTGAGAGAGAGAGAAGAGAGTGTGTGTGTGTGTTGTGTGGAGAGAGAGCAGAGTGCTTGTGGTGGTGTGTGTTGTGAAGAGCGAGAGAGTGTGTGTGTTTGTGTGTGTGTGAGAGAGAGTGTGTGTGTTTGTGTGTGTGTTTGTGAGAGAGAGAGAGTGTGTGTGTGGTGTGTGTGTGTGTGTGAGAGAGAGAGAGTAAGAGAGAGAGTGTGTGTGTGTGTGTTGTGTTGTGAGAGAGAGAGAGAGAGGGTGTGTGTGTGTTTAGAGAGGAGAGTGTGGTGTGTGTGTTTTGTGTTGTTGAAGAAGAGGAAGAGAAGTGTGTGGTGTGTTGTGTGTGTGTGAGAGAGAGAGAGATAGTGTGTGAGTGTGTGAGAGAGAGAGAGAAGTGTGTGTGGTGTGTGTGTGTGTTGTGTGTGTGAGAGAGAGAGAGAGAGAGAGTGTGTGGTGTGTTGTGTGTGTGTGTGTGTGTGGTTTGTGTGTGAGAGAGCGAGAGTGTGTGTGTGTGTGTGTGTGTGTGTTAGAGAGAGAGAGAGAGTGTGTGGTGTGTGTGTGAGAGAGAGAGAGAGAGTGTGTGTGGGTGTGTGTGTGTGTGTGTGTGTGAGAGAGAGAGAGCGAGAGAGTGTGTGTGTGTGTTTGTGTGTGTGTTTGTGTGTGTTTGAGAGAGAGAGAGAGAGGTGTGTGTGTGGAGAGGAGAGAGAGAGTGTGGTGGTGTGTTGTGTGTGTGTGGTGTGTGAGAGAGCAGAGAGAGAGAAGGGGTGGTGTGTTGTGAGATAGAGATAGAGAGAGAGAGGGTGTGTGTGTGTGTGTGGTGTGTGTGTGTGTTGTGAGAGAGAGAGAGAGAGAGCGGGGTGGTTGTGTGTGTGTGTGTTGTGTGTGTGAGAGAGAGAGAGAGTGTTTGTTTGTTTGTTTGTTTGTGTGTGTGAGAGAGAGAGAGATAGAGAGAGTGTGTGTGTGTGTGTGTGTGTGGGGTGTAGTGTTAGAGCGAAGAGGAAGAGTGTGTGTGTGGTGTGTGTGTGTTTGTGTGTGTGAAGAGAGAGAGAGAGAGAGTGTGTGTGGTGGTGTTGGTGTGCTGTGGTGAGAGAGGAGAGAGTGTGTTTGTGTGTGTGGGTGTGTGTGAGAGAGAGAGAGAGAGAGAGTTTGTGAGAGAGAGAGAGAGAGAGAGAGAGAGTGTTTGTGTGTGTGTGTGTGTATGGGTGTGTGAGAGAGAGAGAGAGAGTATCGAGAGATATTGTTGTGGTGTGTTTTGTTTGAGAGAAGAGAGATAGGAGAGGGTTGTGTGTGTTTGTGTGTGTGTTGAAGGTCTCTGCTCTTGGATGATGATGATGCTGGTGGCCTTGAGCTAATGTTTCTGACATTTTCATTGTATTTGATGATTTTCATAAAAAAAATAAAAATCAGTGTCTCTTTATTATCAGTAGTAGTAGCAGTATTATTATTATTTTATTTGATTACAATTGTTTGATTTTAATTGTTATCATTTTATTTGTTTATATTTATATTTACATATTCTATGTTTATTTTTTTTTTAACTAATTATATCTTTTTTAACGTTATCATTCGTTGTCATGTATAGTTTTTTTTTCACACCTTTTGAAAATAGGATTATTTGTTTTCTTTTGTGGGGACCCCAACATGTTTTTTTCACAAGATTCACCATACTACCGACAATGACCACTTAATTTGTAATTATTAGATTATTTAATTGAGTTATTTTTAATTATTTATTTTATTATGTGTATTATATTTTCTCACTTTTTTTTCCACAAATAAAAAATGACACTACCAAATATATTATTAATTAGAATTTAGTTCTATTAATTGACCGTATTATTTATTATATATTTTAATTTATAATTATTTATGCACTTTGTATATTCTGTTTTTCAACACTCTTAATGAAAATTTAAAATGATACTATGCATAATGTTTATTTATTTATTTTTTCAGTGTCAAATATGACCCCGACATGTTTGGTTTTTTTAAGATTCACCGCAATACAGAAACATGACATGCTTAATTTTCATAATTCTTCACATCTCAGACAACAGAAACGCGTTAAGTACAGTGCGATGATGGTTTGCAATAATGATAATAATGAGTGATATATGAACATCATCTCATGCATCATATCTCAATATCACATTTGTTCTCTTATGCATTTTTTTACATTAGTTATTCATGTATTCAGAGCAGATTTTGATGAGGACAAGCGCTCTGTTTGTAGGTGTGTGTTAAAATCTCCTTACAGGTCAGAACACCAGCAGATGTTCTGTGGGATCTTCATACGCCTTATTTTACTTGATTATGCTCGATATGTGACTCACTGAAAAATCTAATCTCTCTGCTGTTTGCGAAAACATCTACGGTTTACATTTTAGTTTTGTGGTTCTCACTGTTTGCATTGGCTGTAAATGTGCTGTAAACAGTTTAGACGCACGTAAAGACGTCGAGCGAGCGTGTGTGAGACGTCCAGAGCTGAAGTCCATTTATTCCTGAGCTTCAGACTTCATTAAAGCACGGATGGATCTGCTGTTCTGTGTGATTAATAGCCGGATGAGAGCCTGAAATGAGATGCATTTTAATAAGGCCTTGAGATTCATTCGAGTTCGGGTCATTTTGACTGCTTCGCCTCTTCTCCAGTCCCAGAATAGAAAGAAAAAGCTTCTTCCCTGCGGTCTCGGGTAACTTTCATACGTTCTCCTGCGTTTGCTTTAGCTCAAAAATCAACTAGAAATACGCTTCTTTCTTGGCACTGATGGCTCATGAAGGACCTTTAAACTTTTCCATTGCACAAAAGCTTCATTATAGTAGAAAAGGTTCTTCACACTGAGAAAAAATGGTTCTTTTAAGAACTGATCACTGAAAACTTCTCTGTGGAACCAAAACTGGTTCTGTGGCATCGGTGTAAAGAAGCATTTTTAAGAGCGAACTAGAAGATCCAGTCGTGATGTTCAGAACTGTTTAATAATGAGCTTTCATGTGCATTGAATGATTCATGTTGGGATTCGGTTGATTTCAAGCAAACCATGAGAAGAACAGACACATGAATGATTGTTTCTGAGTCGAGAACGAGATCCGGTGTCGGGATAATTGATCTGAACGGACTGACAGACGCTGATGTTCTTTAACAGACTGGTTTTCACTGGGTTTGAGGTTAATAGCATGCATGTATCAAGCAAAGGTGAAGCAAGTACAGGAATAAAGATGTGATTGAACCCAGAGGGGCCGAATAACCTCTGTGTGTGTGTGTGTGTGTGTGTGAGAGAGAGTGTGAGTGTGTGTGTGTGTGTGTGTGAGAGAGCAAGAGAGAGAGAGAGAGTGTGTGTGTGTGTGTGTGTGTGTGAGAGAGAGTGTGAGTGTGTGTGTGTGTGTGTGTGTGAGAGAGAGAGTGTGGTGTGTGTGTGTGTGTGTGTGTGAGTGTGTGTGTGTGTGTGTGAAGAAGTGTGGATGTGTGTGTGTGTGTGTGTGGGAGAGAGTGTGAGTGTGTGTGTGTGTGTGTGTGAGAGAGAGTGTGAGTGTGTGTGTGTGTGTGTGTGTTAGAGAGAGTGTGGAGTGGGTGTGTGTGTGTTTGTGGGTGGGTGCGATCAGAGTGTGATTTGTGTGTGTTGTGTGTGCGTGTGTTTGTGTCCACGCAGGGGCCGTTTTCTACCAATTTGACACCCCCATGCCGGAAATCCCTATTGCCGCCCCATTGCCTGCCCCCTCCCCCCCACCACACAAATTAGATATAAAATTCTTTTCAGACACCAGTTGCTTGTCAAATTCAAATTGGTTGTCATAGTAACAACATTAATTTGTGGAGGTTCAGTGCATTGAGTTCCACAAATCTGACTGATTTATTTGTAAATTGACTTTTAAGATAAACATTTTGCACAATTTAATATCTGTAATATCATTGTGTTGCCACATAGATAGCCCTATGTAACAATCCCTAGTGACTAAGACAATGCACATAATTTACACATAAATCACAAATAAATTAATTTTATTACATTTTGATATGGATACTATATACTATACTACTACATATTGTTTAGATATTATCAATGGCTACTTTTTTGTCTTTATCTGTTTTTTTGTTAAATTTTTTTGTTGTTGTTTCTTGAAACATTGGTTTAAAGTGTCAGTTTTTGCATTATTATTTCAGTCAAACCTAGAAAACCCCTTTTTTTTACCCCAAACTACATATAAAAGCTTTATCAGGGGCATAAAGGTAACCGATGCAGCTACTTAATCATTTGCTACTCTTTAACGCGTTAACATCCCCTTTAAATGACGTGACGCTCTGCCCTCTATGCTCCCATTAAGCGCTGTTGGAATTGAATGAATTGATTCAGCATTTCGACACCTCCGTAAGTATACATTTATCTCGACAAAGCGGTCTAATAAAGGATGTATTGATCTCGTGAATTAGCGAATTTTACTATAGAAATATTTTTTAATTGGATGTTAAAGATTATATGGGAATATTACATGACACGCTGATCCTTAACAATGCATTGGCGCAAAAAACGAACACCTTTTGGACAAATGTGCCACAAATATTTGGACAAAAGTGCCACAAAAGAGCCACAAATACTGCCTAAACAAAATAATGATTTTGTGCACTTTATTTACTGTAACAATATTTTAAATTGACCTTTGAACTTATCTTTTTTGCATGTCAAAAATAATGTTAGCTTGCCACAGCACTGACAGAAAGCCCCACTGATCTAACGCGTTGTTGAGGCGCGTCCAAATGCAAACTTGGCATGAAAAATCCGCAGGGCAGCCCGCTTGGACAGCACTCTGATCTAGTGCTACCGTTCCTCCAGACTGACAGTCCTCCTATCCCAATAATGTTGGGGGTCGGCGGTCAATTTCCGTGTGACCTTGCCATCTTTAATCACAACCCTGGCTAAAAAGTGCCAGTAGTGTGCCCTTTCATTGGTCACCCCCTTCAGCTTGGGTGGCGCCCTAGCCGACCGACCGCCTAGCTCACCTATGCCTAAGAACGGCCCTGTTTGTGTGTGGGTGTGTGTGTGTGTGTGTGTGTGTGTTGTGTTGAGTGTTTGTGCTAAGTGTGTGTGTGTGTGAAGTGTGTGTGAGTGAGTGTGTGAGTGATTGTGTGGTGTGTGTGTGTTTGTGTGTATGTGAGAGTGTGTGTGTGTTGTGTGTGTGTGAGAGTGTGTGTGTGGTGTTTGTGTGGTGTGTGGGTGTGAGAGTTAGTGTGTGTTGTTGTGTGTGAGAGTGGTGTTTTGTGGTGTTTGTGTGAAGTGGTGTGTGTGTGTGTGTGTGAGAGTGTTTGTATGTGTGTGTGTGAGAGAGTGTGAGAGAGAGTGTGTGTGTGAGTGTGTTTGTGAGAGTGTTGTGTGTGTGTGTGTGTTAGCGTGTGTGGGTGTGTGTGTGTGTGTGTTTGAGAGTTGTATGTGTGTGTGGTTGTGTGTGAGAGTGTGTGTGTGGTGTGTGTGTGTCGTGTGTGTGTGTGGTGTGTGTGTTAGTGCGTGTGTGTTTTGTGTGTGAGTTGTGTGTGTGGTGTGAGTGGGTGTAGTTTGAGTGTGGTGTGTGTGGTGGTGTGTGATAGTGTGTGTGAGCGTTTGTGTGAGTGTGTTGTGGTGTTTGAAGTGTGTGTGTGTGTGTGTGTGTGTGTGAGAGAGTTTATTGTGTGTGTGTGGGTTGAGAGTGTGTGAGGGTGTTGTTTGTGTGTGTGTTTAGAGTTGCGTTTGTGTGTTTTGTGTTTGAGTGTGTGTGTGTGTGTGTGAGTGTGGATGTGTGTGTGTGTGTGTGTGTTTTTTTTTTTTGTGTGTGTGTGTGTGTGTTTGTGGGGTTGTGTGTGTGTGTGTGTGGGTGTGAGTGTGTGTGTGTTTGTGTGTTTTGTGTGTGTGTGTGTGGTGTGTGTGTTTTGTGTGTGTGTGTGATTTGTGTGAGTGTGTGTTGTTAGAGAGTTAGTGTGTGTGTGAGTGTGTGTGGTTTGTGTGTGTGTGTTGTGTGTGGTGTGTGTGTGGATGGTGTGTGTAGTGCGTGCATGGCGTGCGTGTGTGTTTGTGTGTGTGCTTGCTTTCGTGTATTTGTGAGTGTTTCAGACGTTTTTAACTAAAATACATTAAGTCTATAATCCATAATAACGCTTCCTCCAGTGAAGTCTATGGTATTTTAGTTAAAAACGTCTGAATGCTGGATTTGTTTCAGCTTTTGTCTTCTCCAGATGTTAACTGATGGACTGGAGTGCTGTGGATTACTTGTGGATTATTATGTTTTTATCAGCTCTCATTCTGACGGCACCCATTCAATGCAAAGGATCCATTGGTGAGCAAGTAATGTAATGCTAAATTTATTTAAATCTGTTCCTATGAAGAAACAAACTCATCCACATCTCGAGTGGCCTGAGGGTGAGGATATTTCATGCTAATGTTGATTTTTGGGTGAACTGTTGCTTTAATAAGATCAGAACGATGCTGTAGTAGTGAATGAGAGTGGATGTGTTGGCATGCAGCGGTGATGAGCGTCTATCAGTGTCTGTCATCAGTGTCTCGGCTCTTGTGTTGAGTGTTCGTGGGCAACGTGAGATTCACACACACTTCAGCTCAAACCGCAGCTGATAAGAGCTGCACAGCACCACAAACACCTCACTAACCGGACCGACGGATTCAGTTTCTCACGCCACAATCATCCTGATGTGTTAATGTCACTTCAGTTCAACTGTCAAGTGATTTAATCCTGTAGAAAAGTCAATTAGCAGTGTGGAAGTTTGACAAAAATTATTATTTTGTTATATTAATATCTGAAAACTAGTAACCAACATGCAGGAAAGAGACTTTATGCCAAATGTTTCTTTTAAAATATCTAATAATTTGAATTTTTATGACTTTTTATGTCTGAGTCCAGGATGTTGGCAAATCAATAAGAAGATAAAATTATAATAAATAAACAAAACTCCATTGAATAAAGATGACATTTCTTGACAAGGGCATTTTAAATCAGTGCTGTTTGAGATACTATTAAAGTTTTGTTAATATTTTGAATTTATTTTATATTTTTATTAATTTTATTTAATAATTTTGAATTTTGTTGTGTGTTTTTTGTTGTTGTTTTTTCATTAGATTTTGTGTTCTTAAATATGTCTATATCACTTTAATTTCAATTTTAGTTTGACTTATTTTAGTACATCAAGTTAAACTAAATAAAAATGAGAAATGTTGCCTTGGCAACTAGATTAAATAAAATATTTTTTTAATTATTTAAAAAAAATTTTTTATTAAATTTTATTTCTTGTAATTAAAATGTTTTTTATGGTTTTAGTTTTAGTTAACTATAATAACCCTGTTTTAAATGATCTAAAATATTTTAATTTGTTGTTGACCGTCAATAAAACAGTACATACTGTATATATTTAATTATGAAAATAGTTGCTTTTGTTCATGTAGGTGCTTTAGTTTCACAACTTTCAAAGGTTTTCAAACACAGAGAAAAACATAATTAAAAATAAACCATCTCTGGTAGGGTTCTGCAGCACAAGCAACACTCACAGCATCAATAGAATTATGGATTCATAACTATACGTGAGGCTGTAGTCCTCCAGACCTCTATGAATATCATTAAACGTGCCTCGATCTGTCATCACATGACATGCGAGCAAATCAACACAGCTTTTTTCCTGCTCTACTTTATGGATTCTTAGCGTCAGCAATATTAAAAAGTGCAGAGCAGTTCTGATGCGGCCTCAGTTTTCATGATTAAACCTCTGAGAATCACCTTCAGACGCCATTAACTCCTCATCATTAACCTTCAGCAACATTCAGGAGAGACCTTTGCTGACAACAACACACTTAAACGTTCTTAAATCAAGATACATTTACTGGGGAACCAAAATGACTAAAGATATTAAGTGCCTTGTTTTATTAAAAATGCATTAAAATGAAGTGAGTTTGAGCTTGAAACAAGAACAATTACAAATATATATTTTTTGCTGTATGAATGTGATTGATTGTCAGTGTGAGGTCAATCTGAGGTCAAAGGTCAGTCTGAGGTTAATGTGAGGTCAGTCTGAGATCAATGAGAGGTCAGTGTGAGGTCAGTCTAAGGTCAGTCTGAGGTCAGTGTGAGGTAAGTATGAGATCAATGTGAGGTCAGAGGTCAGTCTGAGATCAATCTGAAGTCAATGTGAGGTCAGTATATGAGGTAGTGTGAGGTCTGAGGTCAGTCTGAGGTCAGAGGTCAAAGAGACGTCTGTGTGAGTTCAATGTGAGGTCAGTCTGAGATCAATGTGAGGTCAAAGGTCAGTCTGAGGTTAATGTGAGGTCAGTCTGAGATCAATCTGAGGTCAGTCTAAGGTCAGTCTGAGGTCAGTGTGAGGTAAGTATGAGATCAATGTGAGGTCAGAGGTCAGTCTGAGATCAATCTGAAGTCAATGTGAGGTCAGTATATGAGGTCAGTGTGAGGTCTGAGGTCAGTCTGAGGTCAGAGGTCAAAGAGACGTCTGTGTGAGGTCAGTCTAAGGTCAGTGTGAGGTCAATGTGAGGTCAGTCTGAGGTCAATGTGAGATCAGAGGTCAGTGTGAGGTCAGTCTGAGGTCAATGTGAGGTCAGAGGTCAGTGTGAGGTCAGTGGTCAGAGGTCAGTGTGAGGTCATAGGTCAATATGAGATCAATGTAAGGTCAGTGTGAGGACAGAGGTCAGTGTAAGGTCAGAGGTCAAAGTGAGGTCTGTGTGAGGTCAGTCTAAGGTCAGTGTGAGTTCTGAGGTCAATATGAGATCAATGTGGGGTCAGAGGTCAGTCTGAGGTCAGTGGTTAGTATGAGCTCAGTCTGAGGTCAGTGTGAGGTCTGAGGTCAGTCTGAGGTCACTCTGAAGTCAATGTGAGGTCAGAGATCAGTCTGAGGTCAGTGTGGGGTCACATGACAGCAGATCTCCAGAGCTCCATGGAGTCCGTCTGATCTCAGCGCAGCAGCATCATGTTTATGGATGAAGCCAAACATATTGACTGTGTGGAGGAGAATCAGCTGGAGATCAGCTTCTGATTCACTGACCAGCAGCTTGACTTTTAAAGTGCTGTCTGGTTTGTGCTTGATGCCAGTTTGTGTTTCTCTCACTTCCCCTGAGGTGTCTGGAAGAATGTTTTACTCAACTTTCAGTTTTACTGGTTTTAAAGAATTACAGACACAGCCAGAAGGTACATTATATATATATATAAAATCAAAGACACTCATTTATACATTATCAACAGACCTAATGATATAAAAATGTTAAAAATGTTTTCAAATACAAAATCTAGTACAAATCTAAATCTATCGTATCATTAAGTCTGGTCCGAAAATAAATGAATGATTAGTTTAAAGAACGATGTCTATGATTTGAATTTTTTGTGGACCCAGTGTTTGTTTTTTTAATTAACCTTTTCCTTATATAATTAAAATATACGAATGGGAAAATATTTTTTAAATATTTTTACATTTAAAAATAAATAGATAATATTTTGTTTTACTGTTAGAAAATATATTTACATAAATATATTTTTAAACATATTTTAGCAATTATTTTTGCCCTCTTTTTGTATATCTTATAATGTACATTTTTAAAAAGCCATATGGGTAGAACATGCGCAGACAGATAAACACAAGAGGAATGACAGTCTGAAGAAGGCCTTAAAAAAATAATAATAAAAATATAATGTAAAATAATAAAAATAAATAACAAATAAAATAGCGTTATTAGTTTCCAGACAAACTTAAAACATGGATTTCTATCAATTAAACTCTTTAGAACTAACAGTATTTCATTCACCTGCTCCTTTAAGGTGTTAAATAGAATCAATGCCAGTTAAACGGACCAATTAAAGTCATTTAAAACCCCTTAAACCTCTCAGAAAGAGAGAGAGAGAGATTTTATTGTGAAGCGGAAGAGCGACTCCTGCGGTTCACTGATGAAACACACACTTCCGCCGAACACCAGATTTATTTTTTTTTATTAACTTGTATGCGAACACATATTTAAGAATGAAATCTGCTGTTTGTGAATCTGTCACATTTTACTCCCAAACCATGAGGGAAAAAAAAAAAGCTGCATTCAGGTAAAGTGAACGTGTTTTGACCATGTAGGCTGTTTTTTAAAATGTGATTTTACAATAGTTGATTAATCAGTTCTGCTGGTATCGGGAACTATTCACTATAATGATAAACTATGCATTCTAATAAAACAAATAACATTTAATAGTCACGCAATGTGATTCTTTCTGCAGCTTACAGCGTTCCGCCAGCAGGTGGCGACAAATCCCCGTCAATGAGCGAGTCATTTGAATCATCGACTCAACCGATTCATTCCGGAACGAAGCACCTGCGTGTTCTGCTTCAGAACGACTTTCGCTGGAGCAAAAACGGACAAACTGTAAGTTATATGAACACAATATGATCTTCTTTTTTACTGAACTGTTGTGTAACAGCAATATCACACTCGCAGTCGCGTATCTGCTGAAGAGAATCGTGTATCAGTCTGAATCAACACTGCTGCTCGGGTGATTTTGAGTAACTGAGTTCTGTGCTGGAATATTTAACAAGCTAAAAGAGAGATACTGAATTTAGACTGAAGTGCATGTGTGATGCATTCATTATGTTCATAACATATACAGAAACAGTCACCGTAAACTGATTTGTTGAAGATCAGTAACACCTGTAACCTTTGGCAAACAAAGCCCAGATGACCTTTGACCCCCAAATGACCCCTGACGCCCCATTGAATCCCCGCTGAAGGGGTTATTTCAATGCAAACACAATGTTGTGCTTTTATTTTGTTTCATAATGTGTAATTATGAATCTCTTGAATACTCATGTTTTAACCCTCTTTGGTCATTTTAGGCCGAAAGGTAAATGTTTTCAATTTTTTTTTTAATTCAACAAAAAATATGACCATACAGAACAATTTTGGGGGTCAAATCTACATTTCAGTCATGAAAAAGTAGTCTCTGATAATTTCTGAATTTATAATTAAATGCAAAACCTGATAAAAATTAATGGTGAATATATTATATATATATATATATATATAATATATATAATATATATATTTATTACTTAAAAATGTCTAATATTTTAGTTGTATTCTCTATTTTGAATTAGAATCATGCTGCATAATCCCCTCAAAATACAATATATTCAAATGTAATATTAGCTGCTTGTTTACTTGCTGTTTTTAATTCACTTCACATGAAGAGGATGAAATTAGCTGGATGTTGTTTAGGGAGTTAGAGAGCCGAGTCGGTGCATTTTACATAATTTCATTCGTGTTGAAGTCAGATCTCGAGGCATCTTCCAAATGCTGTTTTAATTGCAAATTTCAGTGCATCCAGAATTATGAACCAAAGAAGTGAATACAGACTGATTTAACAACATCTGTGTGATGCAACATGTCATTAGACACTAAAGATCGAGTTAAACCCGTTACATTTGTTGGCTAAAATTGATAATAATAATAATCATAACTGCATGTATGTGAATGAAGAGTGTTTTTAGTGGCAGTTATGATACAAAACATAACCATCAATCACATTAAATAATATCATTAGTGTTGTTAGATATTTACATGCTATAAATAGCACAACATCTTCATTCCAGCATTACAATGCGTCTGTACTACAGTAACAATAATAATTTAATGATGATAATAATACCTCTGGTGCTCATGGACTTAAAAACACAAACGAACGTCTCATATGTACACTTTCATACTCAATATGTGCAATATTAAAGAAAAAAATTTAATGCAGCTCTATAAGATATAAATAATATTTCTGTCAATAGAATTTAAGATGCATTTCTATGGAAGCTTGTTTCTGCTACAGAATTTTTTTAAGGTAATTTTGACTTTATCTCACAATTCTGACTTTTCCCTCGTAATTCTGAGAAAAAACTCGAGATTAAACTCAAAATTGCAAGATTTAAACTGAGAATTATGAGATATAAACTAAAATTGAGTTTTAAATGTAGAATTATGAGATAAACTCAAATCATAAGATTTAAATGTAGAATTATGAGATATAAACTCAAATCATGAGATTTAACTCTAAACTAAAATCGTGATATTTAAACATAGAATTATGAGAAATAAACTCAAATCATGAGATTTAACTAAACTAAAATCGTGATATTTAAACATAGAATTATGAGATATAAACTCAAATCATGAGATTTAAATGTAGAATTATGAGAAAAACTCAAATCGTGAGCTTTAAACATAGAATTATGAGATATAAACAAATCATGAGATTTAAATCTAGAATTATGAGATAAACTCAAATCGTGAGCTTTAAACATAGAATTATGAGATATAAACTCAAATCATGAGATTTAAATCTAGAATTATGAGGAAAAACTCAAATCGTGAGATTTAACTCTAAACTCAAATCGTGATATTTAAACAGAATTATGAGATATAAACTCAAATCATGAGATTTAAATCTAGAATTATGAGATAAACTCAAATCGTGAGCTTTAAACATAGAATTATGAGATATAAACTCAAATCATGAGATTTAAACGTAGAATTATGAGATATAAACTCAAATCATGAGATTTAACTCTAAACTAAAAACGTGATATTTAAACATAGAATTATGAGATATAAACTCAAATCATGAGATTTAAACAGAATTATGAGATATAAACTCAAATCATGAGATTTAACTCTAAACTAAAAACGTGATATTTAAACATAGAATTATGAGATATAAACTCAAATCATGAGATATTTAAACATAGAATTATGAGATATAAACTCAAATCGTGAGATTTAACTCTAAACTCAAATCGTGAGATTTAAACATAGAATTATGAGATATAAACTAAAATCGTGAGATTTAAACGTAGAATTACGAGATAAACTCAGATCATGAGATTTAACTCTAAACTAAAATCGTGAGATTTAAACATAGAATTATGAGATAAACTCAGATCATGAGATTTAAACGTAGAATTATGATATATAAACTCAAATCATGAGATTTAAACGTAGAATTATGAGATATAAACTCAAATCATGAGATTTAACTCTAAACTAAAATCGTGATATTTAAACAGAATTATGAGATATAAACTCAAATCATGAGATTTAACTCTAAACTAAAATCGTGATATTTAAACATAGAATTATGATATATAAACTCAAATCATGAGATTTAAACAGAATTATGAGATATAAACTAAAATCGTGAGATTTAAACATAGAATTATGAGATATAAACTAAAATCGTGAGATTTAAACGTAGAATTATGAGATATAAACTAAAATCGTGAGATTTAAACGTAGAATTATGAGATATAAACTAAAATCGTGAGATTTAAACGTAGAATTATGAGATATAAACTAAAATCGTGAGATTTAAACGTAGAATTACGAGATAAACTCAAATCATGAGATTTAACTCTAAACTAAAA
>JADLZN010000917.1:315000-405000 GCA_018155175.1 Sinocyclocheilus anophthalmus
GAAGTTATGAATCCTTACTGTAGTAAATTATTGTAATAAAAACAACAGCTCCTCCATTTGTATTCGGGTTCAAATTGACCCACATGTTTTCATTAGAATAAAAATTGGGGGAAAAAAGCTGCAGACACAAAATAAAACCATTTCTTTGATTTCGTTTGTGAACGGACTAGTATCTGAGATCCAAAAAAAAGTAACACCCTTGGATTTATTGACAATGAAACCGCTTGGATGATTCGATTTTGAGTGAGCTTCAGCTCTTAAAGTTATAATATTTTAGTGTTTGAGAAGCTACAATAAAGATTTTCTGTTTCTGACTGTTTTGCAAATTGCATGGAAACCAATGCGTCACCAAACCTTGCGCAGCCTTTCCAAAACACATCCGTGTCTCTCATTCATGACTAGGGTTGGGAATCGTTTGGATTTGATCGATGTGATTAAGTAATGATATCAAACATTTATCCTGTGTCTCGTTTTTGCAAACCATTTATTGGAGCTGAATACCATGAACAGAAATCAACAGGCTGCATAAAAACTGGACTCTTTAAGAGCTGTTTGTGTGCAAAATAGAACTGCATAATTCTAGATAAATTTGAGTATTAGAGTATAAAATAGAGGTTTTTTTCCGCCCAATGGAAGTTGTGGTTCTCTCATGATTAGACAACTAAACAAAATCCCATGTAATTTATGAACGAATGATTCAATGACTCGCTCCAGATGTACTTGATTCATTACTGGATGAATCTCTTGCATGATTCACAGACAAATACATTTGAACAGCCACCGTCTGGCGTAACAATGTAATCATAAATCTTCATTTGAAGCGTCACATTACTTTCAAAAGGTGATTTACTCTATTTTGATCGTTACCGTACACATCAGAGTTTATATCCGAGCTTTAAACGTTTATCCCAGCACTTCTGTGATTTGAATGTTTGTAACAGAAATAATGATACTGTGTGGCTGAAGAAACGAATCATTGTAATCTAGGAATAGAATCGTGTTCGCGATCTTTAACGAGCTGTTAAATTAAAGCGCTTTGTCATGTTGGTGGTGACGCCTCTCTTGCAACATGTTTAGCTATCACAGATATTATACTGAGCTTCTGATCACAAATGTAGCCACACTTTGGAGCCAGTGTTGCCAACTAATTTTCAGAGAAAGTTGCTAAAGGGAGTTGGACAACGTTGGGATGTCATTGCGTGATGACGTCGTTCTTAATCACGACTCAATTGTTCACTGCACAAAATTAATTATTTTTTTATATTTTAAGTAGATTTGTTCGTAAAAATATATACATTCATGATATAAATATTGAAAGATAAACACTGTAAATTTTTCAAACACAGCATTGAATTGTTGACCACACATTTTTTTAACATTTAAGATTAAAGACTAAGTGTTCAACGATGCAGGCACAAGCTAACAAGGTGTATCATTAATGAACAATTATTAAATTATTATTAGTAGTAATAAATCAAACAATTGCAAAACAGCAAGTAACTTGATTCACATGATGTGTGTACTCATCTTTGGTTTCCTCTAGGGCTGTCAAAAAATAATTAGAATTTCGAATATTCGTCGAAATAAAAATAAAAAAATTTTGGGTTGCAACGTTATTTTTTTTGCATTCGAATTTTAGGTGTGCGTTGAGCCTTATCAGCGGCGTACGAGATGCGATTACGATGTAAGTGTAATGTTTTTGTTAGCCTATCCAGTAGAAGCCACTAGATGCGACGCTGCTGCATTGTTAATTACAAATATTGCGGGAAAACAGAACATCAGGATTATGAAAGATGACAGGAAGATGTTGTTTACACGTCAAACTGAACAAGAAACAGAACACATATTTATCGCATTTTCTATAGGGACATCTAACACTGTTGCACTCACGTCTCGACCAAGAGCCGCATGTTTAGAAGGCCATGTAAAATTAATGCAAGTTTAAAACTTTGAAAAAACATATCTCGAGACTAATGTTTTTTTTCCCCCATCCCACTGCAACTCGTGTTTTTAAATGAAAAATGTAATCTGTGCGATTGGCTTTCGGCCCTTTGTATTAAACTATGCATACATACATGATGCTGTTTTATTTACAGTTGTTTAAAAGCAACTTAATTAATTATAATTGGTTTATAAACATTTTAAACATTATGCACTTTTTCACAGATAGTCATGTTATATGCTTTGAATAAACGTGCATTGGTCGATGCGCCCTCTTGTGGCCTCAGAAGCCAAAAGCTTTTCTTCACCCTAACTGAAATTATGCAGTTTTGATAATATTTAAGTACAAAATTCGAATTTAGTTTTTTAGCCCTAGTTTCCTCTTTTTGTGTTATTTAGATGAAAAAATGTGTGCCTTTTTATCGTTTGAGTCACTTATTAAAAGTTGCTAAAAGTTGCCAAATAAATGTTAAATTGCTACATTTGTTGCTAGATGCTTTTAGAAGAAACAGTTGCTAGGGTAGTGTGAAAAGTTGCTAAATTTAGCAACAAAATTGCTAAGTTGGCAACACTGTTTGGAGCGCTTAGATTAGCGAGCAAGGTCCTGGCAGATCGCTAGCTCATAGGCATCGATAGGCGGCATTGGAATTTTAATTTGACAACAAGTATCCAATTCTGGAATCAGAATCGATTTTCGATTCCCAACCCTAGTCATGACCCCAAAATTTCAAGAAGAAATGAATAGTTTAACCAGCGTTTCAAGCAGTTTGGAAACCGATTGTGGTTGCATCGCACTGACCGCCGATGACGCCGATGCAGATGTAGAGCTGCACGACGGTGTTGCAGAAGGAGGCGCTGATCATCCCGATGGCGCACAGAAAGCCACCAAAAATCATGATGGGACGGCAGCCATACGTGTTCACCAGAATACTGCTGATGGGACCTGAAACACAGAGCGAAGCCGCTGAAATCCAGTAAAGACAACATAATCAGCTCCCTCCTGATCAACTAAAACCAACCACCTGTGGGACGCTTGGCGCTCTTTTATTTAGTTGTCCTTTTTCCCTATCAAATATTTTAGTAATCATCATATATCGTTTGAAAGCTTAGAAACCTAAGATTAATCCTGCAAAAACATTTTGAAATCAGACATTGCGTTACCATGGAAATGGTACTTTAAAATCTTTTGTCGGTCTCCTCCCCCTTAGTGGGCGGTGTCAAGTGTCATATTACAAAAAGCATTACGGTCAAAACTTTTTATAACCTTGACATAAAACATATCATTGGAAAGTTCTGAGTCTCAGGATTCCATATTTGGTGGTTATTTTATAGAAGTAATATTGACAGAGAAATCTAGACATTTGTTACAGAAAAAAAAATGCATTAAAAAATTAAATGGAGTTTTTATGGCACCCGGTGGCTGTTTGTGGTATAACACCCTAAAAACATTTTTTTTCATATCAACTTCAAATTTGGAAAATAACTTATTTAGACATATGGCTTTAATTTTTTAGCAATTTTGGATTCAGAAATATTTTGTAAAATATTTATTTTATATAAAATATAATAAAAATTGTACAGTGCATTTTTTTTACAGTCAATTTCGATTTCTATAACTTTTTGATACTTTAATTTTTTTTGCGATAATCTGCTGATTTTCTTCTTTTAAAAAGGGACCAAACTTATGTCTGTATTCCAAAGTGTTTCATAAATTATAACAATTTAAGTTTGGATAGTGCACTTTAATGCCTATTTTAAAAAATAGGGGGTGACAGTTAAGGGGTTAATAATTTTTTTAACTGAAATAAAATCAAATACAACTTAAATAAAAACTAAATATTTAAGCTAGTTATTTTCCTTCGTTATTATTTAATAACTTTATTACTATATAATAATTGAATATGCCATAAAATATTAAAACAAAACATATATAAATGACAAAAACGCAATAAAAGTACTCAAATTAAAACGAATTCAAAATATGAGTAAAAATGAAAATATCTCAAAGATACACTGTGACCAACGGGTGTTTATTTACTGAAACATTTTATTTTAAGGAGCAAATTCTGCATCATGAGCTTTCAGACGTCGTTCTGTGAAAGATGCTATAAAGAGAGTGTTGTAGATCATCAGGTGTGTGTTTGTGGTTAAAATCAGGTCGGCACTTAATTTAGCTCCTGAGCTGCAGTGATCTCATTAACATGCGGTCACACAGCCTTCCCATGATCCTCAGCGTGAAAACACACACAGCGTCACGGTCCGGCTCACTTCAGAGCTGAACAGAAGCACTGCAGACAGACAGATCTGAGAGTGTGTGTGTGTGAGTGTGTGTGTGTGTGTGTGTGTGTGTGTGTGTGTGTTTGAGTGATGAGTGTGTGTGTGAGTGGTGTGTGTGTGTGTTTTGTGTTTGAGTGATGAGTGTGTGTGTGATTGTGTGTTGAAACATTAAAACATCTTACCAAACCCAAACGTTTGAACAGTCGTGTGACTCTCAACAAAAGAACTTAAGCATAATCGTGTGTTCATCAAACAGTCCAGTATGAGTATGATTGTGTTTATGTGCTTTATTCTGTGTTTACA
This sequence comes from Sinocyclocheilus anophthalmus, assembly GCA_018155175.1. Classification (NCBI taxonomy): domain Eukaryota; kingdom Metazoa; phylum Chordata; class Actinopteri; order Cypriniformes; family Cyprinidae; genus Sinocyclocheilus; species Sinocyclocheilus anophthalmus. The sequence continues at coordinate 319,522 of JADLZN010000917.1, forward strand.
CCTGCATGTGTCCGTATCAGGGTGAAAACAACACACTTTCACTGTTTTCACTGATCACACTCACACACACACCACTCCTCGCTCTCTCTTTCACACACACACACACACACCCACATCAACACACACACACACACTCTCCTCTCTCTCTCTCCTCTCTCTCACACATTCACTCACACTCACACACACACACACGTCGCTCTCTCTCTCTCTCTCACCCACTCACACACACACACACACACAGACACCTCTCCCTTCTCTCTCTCTCTCCTCTCACAACCATTCACTCACACTCACACACACACACACACTCAGTCACTCACTCACTCACTCATTCACACACTCACACAACACACACACACTCACACACACACACACACACACACTCTCTCTCTCCCTCTCTCTCTCTCTCTCTCTCTTTAAACTCAAAATCTCACTCCAACACACACACACACACACTCTCGCAAGAACTCTCTCTCTCTCTCTCTCTCTCCTCTCTCACACACACACACACACAAACAGACCACCTCTCTCTCACTCTCTCTCTCACACACTCACTCACACACCCCAGTCCTCTCTCCCGCTCTCACATCACACAACTCACCAACACACACACCACAGACACACTCTCTCTCTCTTCTCTCTCTCTCACACACCCTCACATTCACACACAGCCAACATCCACCTCTCACTCCTCTCGCTCTCTCCTCACACACTCACACCACACACACACAGACACACACTCTCTCTCTCCTCTCTTCTCTCACACACACACTCAACTTCCCACACACACACACTTAACTCTCGCTCTCCTCTCACACCCTCACACACACAACACACACACACACACAGACACACACTCTCTTCTCTCTCTCTCTCTCTCTCACACACTCAACACACTCACACACACACACACACAAAAACACACTCTCTCACACACACACACACTCTCACCACACACACCCACACACACACACACACCTCTCTCTCTCTCTCTCTCTCTCTCACTCATTCACACACACACACACACACGCGCAGATCACACACACACTACACACACACACACACCACACACAACACACACCCTCCTCTCATCTCTCTCTCTCTCTCACACATTCACCTCACACTCCACACACACACACACACACACTCTCTCTCTCTCTCTCTTCCTCTCCTTCTCTCACACACACACTCAACCCACACACAGACACCCACTCTCTCTCACTCTCTCTCGTCAACACACTCACATTCACCACCACCAACACTCTCTCCTCTCTGTCCACACTCACACACACACACAGACACACTCTCTCTCTCTCTCACACACACTCACACACACACAGACACACCCTCCTCTCCTTCACTCTCACCCATCTCATTCTCTCCCAATCCACTCACATTCACACACACACACTCGCTCGCTCTCTCTCACACACTCACACACACAAACACACTCTCACACACACACACACTCACACTCTTTCTCTCTCTCTCACACACACGCTCTCACTCTCACACACTCACACACACACACCCACACACACACACACACACACACCTCTCTCTCTCTCTCCCTCTCTCTCTCTCTCTCTTTTTCTCTCTCTCTCTCTCACACACACAACACTCTCTCTCTCTCTCACGCAACTCTCTCCTCATCAACACGCACTCACACCCACATGACACCCACTCTCTCTCACTCTCTCTCTCACACCCACACACACAAACACACACTCTCTCGCTCCTCTCACACACTCACACACACTACACAGACAACCAACTCTCTCTCTCTCGCTCTCTCTCACACACTCACTCACACACTCTCTCTCACACCCTCTCTCTCTCTCTCTCACACATTCACTCACACTCACACCCCACACACACACCACACCACACACACCTCTCTCATCTCATCTCCTCTCTCTCTCTCCCACATTCACACACACACCCCCACACTCACACACTCACACACACCACACACACCACACACACCACACACTCTCTCTCCTCTCTCCTCTCCCCCATCACTCAACACCTCCACAACACCACACCTCACCCCTTCCTCTCTCTCTCTCCTACACCTCCCACACAACACCAGACCCCCCACTCTCTCTCCACATCTCTCTCCTCACACACTCACCTTCACCCATCCACACACTCTCTCGCTCTCTCTCCACACACGTCACCACCACACACAACAAACACACTCTCTCTCCCTCTCTCGTCTCTATCATCTCTCACACACACTCACCGACACACAGACACAAACTCTCCCTCTCACTCTCTCTCCTCGCTCTCTCAACACCCTCCACATCACAAGGACACACACACACTCTCTCCTCTCTCTCTCTCTCTCTCACACACAAAAACACACCCAGACACTCTCTCTCCTCTCCTAGCTCTCTCCACACACTCACACACACACACCAACACCCTCTCCTCTCTCTCGCTCCACACATTCACTCACACTCCCACACACACACACACACATCTCTCTCTCTCTCTCTCTCTCTCCTTTTCTCTCTCTCTTACACACACACACACATACACACACCTACACACACTCTCTCTCTCTCGTCCTCTCTCTCTCTCTCTCACACACGATCACTCTCACACACACCAGACACGCTTCTCTCTCTCTCTCTCCTCAATCACACACAGCACCACACCCAACCACACACTCTCTCCCAGCTCGTCACACACCCACTCACACACGCACCCACACACACACACACACTCACACACACAGTCTCTCTCTCTCTCTCACACACAGTCACTCACACTCACACACACACACACCACACACACACACACTCACACACTCCAAAACACACACTCACACACACACACAACCACACCCACACACACCCTCCTCTCTCTCGCTCGATCGTTCTCTCTCTCACACACCACACACACACACACACACTCTCTCTCTCTCTCCTCCATCACCCTCACACACCCAACACCACACACACACACTCTCTCTCTCTCTCTCTCTCCCACCTCAACCACACACAACACACAGAACACAACCTCTCTCTCTAGCTCTCTCTCACAACACTCACACACACCACAGCCACACCTCTCTCTCTCTCTCTCACCCTCATCACCGTACACACCACACCACACACACACCCACACACACACACACACACAACACACACACACCACACACCACACCACACACACACACACCCACTCCTCTCTCACACACTCACTCACACACACACAGACACACTCTTCGTCTCCGCACCCCTCCTCTCTCACACCTCACACCGACACCCACTCTCTCTCTCTCTCTCACAACACTCAATCCACACACACACAACACACTCCACACACTACACACACACAGAACACACTCTCTCTCTCTCTCCACACCCCACACACACTCCTCTCCCCCACTCACTCACACACCACCACTCCTCTCTCTCTCTCATCTCAACACTCACTCACACACACACAGACACACTCTCACTCTCGCTCTCTCTCACACACCGCACACACACACACACACACCCACACACACACACGCTCTCTCTCTCTCACACACACACTCACACACACAGTCTCACACACACACACGCACACACACCCCTCACACACACACACCACACACACACACACATCTCTCTCTCTCTCTCACACACTCATTCACACACACACACACACCTCCTCTCTCTCCATCACACACACACACACACACAAACTCTCTCTCTCTCTCACCCCTCAACTCACACACACACACACACAGACACTCTGCTCTCGCACACACTACACACACACACACACACACACACTCTCTCTCCCTCTCTCATCACACACTCATTCACACACACACACACTCTCTCTCTCTCACACACACACACACACACACACACACTCTCTCTCTCTCTCACACACTCACTCACACACACACACACTCTCTCTCTCTCACACAAGAGCCACACTCAGTCTCACTCACACACACACACACAGTCTTATAATGCAGATGCATCATGGGAGTTTTGCTTCCACTAATGATGTCCAGTGCTAAAAGAGAAGCACAGCTGTGTGTGTGTGTTTTCTCCATCATGTTTAAGTCCAGCTGCATGTTAATGTCTTGCCTCATAATAAAACATGCTGATTTCATTTAGGAGAGAGCTGCATGACGCCGGGCAGTTTGTTCTGGACGTGTGTTTAATGTTAAACGGAGGGGTTCATTTAATTAATCCAGTAATTAATTTAATTTAAAGTGAATTGAAAGTGGTTTCTCAGACGTGCTGCAGCTGATCATCACATCAACTACATAACATAGGGTAATTCTTTACAAACCCAAATTTCTTTACAAATGTCATTTAAATCAAAAATACAGTATTTTGTGAAATATTATTACAATTTAAAATCCTGTGTGAATCTCTGTTAAACTGTAATGTATTTCTGTGTGCGCAGCTTATTTTTCAGCAATCATGCCTCCTCCAGTCTTCATGTCCACATGATCTTCAGAAATCGATATAATATGCTGATTTATTATTAATGTTGGAAACATTTGTGCTGCTTAATATTTTTGTAGGAACTGTTTTTTTCAGGATTCACTGATGAATAAACAGTTAAAAAGAAGAGCATTTATTTAAAATAGAAACCTTTTCTAACAATATACACTACCGTTCAAAAGTCTGGGGGGTCAGTACATTTTCTTTCTTTTTTTTTTAAAGAAATTACAACTTTTATTCAACAAGGATGTGTTAAATTGTTAAGACGTGACAGCAAAGATTTCTATTTATATGCTGTTCTTTTTAACTTTTTATTCAAAGAATCCTGAAAAAAGTATCTCTGTTTCCAAAAATAATATTTGGCAGCACAACTGTTGATAATTCTAATAATAAATCAGCATATTAGAGTGATTTCTGAAGATCATGTGATCTTTATACTGGAGTAATGATGATGGAAATGCAGCGCTGCATCACAGAAATAAATTAAATTTTAAAACATATTAAAATAGAAACCATTATTTTATCTTGTAATAACATTTTGCAAGATTACTGTTTTTTCTGTATTTTTGATCAAATAAGCAGCCTTGGTGAGACTTCGGTTTTAAAACATACAAGTCTTTACGATCGCAAACTTTTCTGAATGTAGTGTATATATATAATATATATATTCAAAAATAGTATAGCAGTCTGGCGAGTAAACGAAAACATGTACTATCCAAAGGGCGATTCTGGTGATGTGTAGAGAGTTGCATTTGTAATGTTTTACCTCCGCCGTACATGACAGCCAGCATGATGGAGGAGATCCAGGCCACCTCACTGTACGAGGCATTGAAGATCCTCTGGATGTCTTTGAAGAACACGGTGGTGGCCTTTGGGAAGGCGTAAGAGAATCCAATGGAGATGAAAGCCCCGCCCACCACAGCCCAGCCCCACCCACCGTCTGGAGGCGGCACGGCTGGGGGTCCGACAGGTGGAGGCATCGTGAATCACTGCAGGAGCGACGGAGACCAGAACACGCTATTAGATCGAGATTTACAGCTGTGACATTCAACCAATCGTGTGAGTGTGGGGGCGGGTCTATCTGCCCGACTGACCAATGAGAGACCAGAGGGAAACCTGTCTGAAAACAGGTGTTTTTTATTTTACTGGAATCCTGCGGAAATGACACCGGATTCTGTTTTTAGTCTCTGGTGGGAGGATAGAAAGAGCAGATATAGCAGCTCTGGGTGGAAGAAGCCTGTAAATGAGCGCAAACACACATAAAGAGAGTTCAGGAGCCTTGGTTTCATCATAAACACACTCTATATGGCAAATAATACTGAAACAACAAGCGCTGAAAATGGACATTTGTTTGTATGGCGCATTTCACAAGCAGCTTTACAGAAATCCATTATGTTAGTTGCATTTTTTAAACAATCATGTATTTGAGATTTGCTTTATAGTATGTATAATATATAATGTACTGTAGGTACCCAAAAAGGTGTAATAGATACATATATATCTATATATATATATATATAATATACACACTTTATATATTGAGCTGTGCATTATAGCCGAAATTTTGCGCGAAATGTCTAAATTGTGAGACAAAAGTCACAATTACCTTTTTATTGTTTTAATCCTGTGGCGGAAACGAGCTTATACATAATATCTAGACTCAGTTTCAGTCTTTTAACAGCTTCATAATCCTCTTTTGGCATTTATTTGCATGCTGAATTGTGATTGGTCTGCTCTTCCTTTCATATATTTCATCATGTCATTTACGCACAACTAAAAGCTGAACTCACCTAAACTCTCACACTCTCCTGCTGCTGCTGATTCTGTCCAGACCTTGACCTTCACGTCCAGATCACGCAGAGTGTGTGAGATTTAGGAAAATAAAGGCCACTCAGGTCACTTAGACAACACAAGTCATCGCCACGGCAACGGTGTTTACAGCTGTCAGTCACTGACCAATAAAGCCCCGCCTCCAGTTCCCTTCGGGATCCGCCTCCTGCTGCTTGAGTTCATGGAAATGTGGGCGGGGCTACAGACGTAACAAAGTCATTGTTGACAAACCAAACAAAACTTGAGTGATTCTTATCATGTGATATTTCAGTTCTGAAGCCACTCACACACAGCGCTCATGTGATGTTAACACCCCAGAACTAAAGCCCTGTGTAAGATAAGCTTTTGTTTTTGGCTGCGCTCTTCAAATCCAAATAACCTTCCTGCAAAGTTATTATAAATGGTATCACCGCATGCTGGCATCAATTATTTTACATTATATATTTCAAAGTAACAAACATTGTTCATGTTGTGACTACAGCAAACACATGCCAGCGCAAAACTCATCACACAGGGAGAAAAAACAGGTCAGAATTACGAGATTTAAACAAAAAATTCAGAAAAAAAGTCTGAATTTAGAGATTTATACTCTGAATTCCGATAAAAAAGTCTGAATTGAGAGATTTATACTCTGAATTCCGATAAAAAAGTCTGAATTTAGAGATTTATACTCTGAATTCCGATAAAAAAGTCTGAATTTAGAGATTTATAGTCAGAAGTCCGAGAAAAAAGTCTGAATTGAGAGATTTATACAAAAAATTCAGAAAAAAAAGTTTCAATTGAGAGATTTATACTCTGAATTCCGATAAAAAAGTCTGAATTGAGAGATTTATAGTCAGAAGTCCGAGAAAATAAGTCTGAATTGAGAGATTTATACTCTGAATTCCGGGGAAATAAGTCTGAATTGAGAGATTTATACTCTGAATTCCGATAAAAAAGTCTGAATTGAGAGATTTATACTCTGAATTCCGATAAAAAAGTCTGAATTTAGAGATTTATACTCTGAATTCCGATAAAAAAGTCTGAATTTAGAGATTTATACTCTGAATTCCGATAAAAAAGTCTGAATTTAGAGATTTATACTCTGAATTCCGATAAAAAAGTCTGAATTTAGAGATTTATACTCTGAATTCCGATAAAAAAGTCTGAATTGAGAGATTTATACTCTGAATTCCGATAAAAAAGTCTGAATTGAGAGATTTATACTCTGAATTCCGGGGAAAAAAGTCTGAACTGAGAGATTTATACTCTGAATTCCGAGAAAAATGTCTGAATTGAGAGATTTATACTCTGAATTCCGAGAAAAATGTCTGAATTGAGAGATTTATACTCTGAATTCCGATAAAAAAGTCTGAATTTAGAGATTTATACTCTGAATTCCGATAAAAAAGTCTGAATTTAGAGATTTATACTCTGAATTCCGATAAAAAAGTCTGAATTGAGAGATTTATACTCTGAATTCCGATAAATAAGTCTGAATTGAGAGATTTATACTCTGAATTCCGGAGAAAAAAGTCTGAATTGAGAGATTTATACTCTGAATTCCGATAAATAAGTCTGAATTGAGAGATTTATACTCTGAATTCCGATAAAAAAGTCTGAATTTAGAGATTTATACTCTGAATTCCGATAAAAAAGTCTGAATTGAGAGATTTATACTCTGAATTCCGATAAATAAGTCTGAATTGAGAGATTTATACTCTGAATTCCGATAAATAAGTCTGAATTGAGAGATTTATACTCTGAATTCCGATAAAAAAGTCTGAATTGAGAGATTTATACTCTGAATTCCGAGAAAAAAGTCTGAACTGAGAGATTTATACTCTGAATTCCGATAAAAAAGTCTGAATTTAGAGATTTATAGTCAGAAGTCCGAGAAAATAAGTCTGAATTGAGAGATTTATACTCTGAATTCCGGGGAAAAAAGTCTGAATTGAGAGATTTATACTCTGAATTCCGATAATAAAGTCTGAATTGAGAGATTTATACTCTGAATTCCGAGAAAAATGTCTGAATTGAGAGATTTATACTCTGAATTCCAAGAAAAAAGTCTGAATTTAGAGATTTATACTCTGAATTCCGATAAAAAAGTCTGAATTTAGAGATTTATAGTCAGAAGTCCGAGAAAATAAGTCTGAATTGAGAGATTTATACTCTGAATTCCGGGGAAAAAAGTCTGAATTGAGAGATTTATACTCTGAATTCCAAGAAAAAAATTCTGAATTGAGAGATTTTTAGTCAGAATTCCGAGAAAAAAGTCTGAATTGAGAGATTTATGCTCCGAATTCCAAATAAAAAAGTACGAATTTAAACAAAATTCAGAAAAAAACTCAGAATTGCAAAATTTAAACTCAGAATTTCAAGAAAAAGTCGAAATTATACGTTTATATCTCACAATTCTGACTTTTTTTCCTCAGAATTGCAATAAAAAATGCCAGAATTGTGAGATTTCAATTACCTTTTTCATTGTTTGTATTGACTTGATTTGATATTTCTCACTGGCGCTCAAATTATAAACCAATCACACGTCATGTTTAAAGTGATGTGGTTTGTCTGATCCAATCAGAAGCTGAAGCGAGTACACTACTAATGCAGCGATGTGATTGGCTGACGGCAGAGACTCAGGTGACGCTGTTACCTGACACCTGGAGACGTGAGCTGACTAAACGAGACACAGTGAGACATTACGAGAGGTTTGAGGTCTGTATTCTCCTTCAGCTTCAAGGTCGCGGTATGGCTTGAAGCAGTGAGTGCTGCCTCATGAATATTTAATGAGATGGCCTTCCTCATCTTTAGCCATGATTTCTCTACAGTTCACATCACAAACATCTCCATTCCCGCTGAACGATTACAAACGAACACACGTGTGGTAGTTCTTCTGTGCTGTCTAAAGCACTATTCAGACACAGTCATATTCCATGCATTGTGAAAATCGCTTTACAAATAAAACAGACCTGACGCAGCTGATCTACTGCGTGTCCCAGGCTGTTTTCAAGGTCTGCGTCTGTCCTGGTTTGATATTTCCAAACTCACAGACTGTGCCGAGGACATCGAGGGTCATGCGGAACCGCTGGAAAACTTCACTTCACTGCCATTAACTCTTCATAGTGTGACTGTGAACAGAGACCCAGCTGGCAAAACCTATTGAGTTATGAAACATTTCTGAACAATGTTATTTTAGTATACTATTATAGTTTTTATTAATATTTGAAATCAGTTTTTAATTTTACATTTTCCACTTTAATTTTATTTAGAGTTTTAGTAATTTGTGTGTTTTTGGCATTTTTAGTATTTTTTATTTTATATATCTCAATATAGGTTTTTGATTTATTTTATTTTTAGTTTCAGTTATTTTAGTTTTTGTGCTTGGTTTTGTGATTGTTAGCTGGTCAGTGTGTGCTGTGATTGGATAGCTGGGCCGGTGTGTGCTGTGATTGGTTAGCTGGGCCAGTGTGTGCTGTGTTGGCTAGCTGGGCCTGTGTGTGTTGTGATTGGTTAGTTGGGCCGGTGTGTGCTGTGATTGGTTGGCTGGGCCTGTGTGTGCTGTGATTGGTTGGCTGGGCCTGTGTGTGCTGTGATTGGTTGGCTGGGCCTGTGTGTGCTGTGATTGGTTAGCTGGGCCGGTGTGTGCTGTGATTGGCTAGCTGGGCCGGTGTGTGCTGTGATTGGCTAGCTGGGCCGGTGTGTGCTGTGATTGGCTAGCTGGTCAGTGTGTGCTGGCCCCCCCTGTGATTGTCTAGCTGGGCGGTGTGTGCTGTGATTGGCTAGCTGGGCCAGTGGCCCATTCATAACTTTCAAAATGTCCAGCTTTTTAAATGTTTTAAAAATGTTTTTTCTTGGTTATACAAATGTTAAGGGAACATTCCATTTGATCATTTTGAAATGTTATGGGAACGTTATTTTTGAATGTAACAAGTAACAAAACAAGTAGTAACATTTAAAAACGTTAGGAAAAACACTTATAAATAACGTTTTTGAGAACATTATTAAAGACTTTTAACAAACGTTCTATTAATGTTACTGGAAGAACGTTAAAAATCTACATTTTGTGCTCGTCTTTTAAATAAGATAAATGTGTATAATTTTAAACAGACGAAAAGCTGATCCTTATTCTAAGAATTTATACTAGAGTGTAATTTTTTTTTCTGAAGTTATAAACATTACTGGAGTACAGGTAACAACTACTTTAAAATTTCACATTTAATTCAATGTGTTACTTGCCGTTTGTTCAATTAACTAGCAATTTCTAAGTTAAAATCAGTGTAGGTCAAACCCAGCGCTGGTTAAAGTGGCACAAACAGCATCCGAACTCCAGCTGTGAACTAAATTCATCAAACTCGTAGAATACATCAGCACGAGACCTAAAGGCCTCTAATCTTCAGCGATATTTATTCATCGGTGCGTTGATTTAACATCAGCTGAACGTATGCTGGTTTGAATGAGAGGAAAGACCTGCTGACTGATCCTGAGTCACTTTGAAGGCCAAGAGACCTGAAGTTCAAAAACAAGATCTAGAGTTATCATATTTGAGACATGAAACATGATCAAAACTTGTCAAAGATCTCACTGATTTATTACAAGCATCAGAATTTCAACATATAAATATCAGCTGTTTTTTCCTCCACATTCTCACTATTTCAGACTATTTCAGGTTCACAGAGTTAATTATTTCTGTCATAATAATCACCTTGGGTCATTATCGTGACCTAAATGACTCATATTTGCTCCTGCGCTGCACAAAAACTGCATTCATTCGTGCTTAAAGTGAGAAAAATACATATTAATAGCTGCTATATGTTCTCTAATGACCATGTTTTACTGGAGAGCACGTCTAAGACTAAGACTAATAACAGTGTGATGTAGGTGTGTGTCAGGTTCTGCTATCATCTGAGACGTTTGTCATCGCCTTCCTCATGGAAATAATAGCAGCACCTTCCATTCACTCCTGAAGCATGAATTTTCCAGATGTGAGCAGCTGCATGTCAAACTCACCTGAAAGCGTGCATGCTCGTTTCTGCTTAGTGCCTTCATAAACGATGTGCTTGACCGTGTGAAGCCCCAGAATATTGAGCATGGGCGTCTCCTTTAATGTGCAGCGTGATGTTTGAACTTCACCAGTCTTAGATTCTTCTCATCAGCACAACACAAAGAAAGCAGGAGATTTCGGGTGGATTGAGACGCACATGCTCAGTGTGTTGCCGGCGAACAAAAACACGCTGTATGAACGTTTTTCTGAAAACGTTGAGGGAACATTCCATATGTGACCCTGGAGCACAAAACCAGTCACAAGTGTCAATTTTTCAAAATTGAGATGTATGCATCATCTGAAACCTGAATAAATGCTTTCCATTGATGTATGGTTTGTTAGGATCGGACAATATTTGAAATCTGGAATCTAGATTTAGAAAAATCTAAATATTGAGAAAATCATCTTTAAAGTTGTCCAAATGAAGTTCTTAGCAATGCATATTACTAATCAAACATTAAGTTTATGGTAGGAAACTTACAAAATATCTTCATGGAACATGATCTTTACTTAATATCCTAATGATTTTTGGCATAAAAGAAAAATGTATAATTGTGACCCATACAAAGTATTGTTGGCTATTGCTACAAATATACCCAGCGACTTAACACTGCTTTTGTGATGCAGGGACACATAGGATCATTTTGTGTTTGGGAACGTTTAAAAAACCTCAGACGACTAAAAGGTTTCAGGAAAAACGTTCCGTGAATGATATATAAATAATGTTTTAAAGGTGCCATATTACACCCCTTTTCACAACATGTAATGTAAGTCTCTGGTGTCCCCAGAATGTGTCTGTGAAGTTTCAGCTCAAAATACTCCACAGATAATTTATTACATCCTTTTGAAAATGCCTATTTTGAGTGGAAGCAGAAAACACGTCGTTTTTGTTCATGTCTCTTTAAATGAAAATGAGTTGCTGCTCCCCGCCCCCTTTACCAGAATAGAGCTGCGCCATTACAGCACGGACCTGCTAAAAACATCTGTTTTGGTTCTGATTATCATTTATCGTGCTGAAATCATGCGTTTTAAACCATATGAGTTTAAACTTCTGATATACGGTTTTCTGAGCGCACACATCTGAAGCACACAGACAGAAAGCGGCTGTCACAGCATGTGAGTACTAAACTAAGCTCTCATTCACACAAGTTTATGTTAAAAACACACACGAGTTACAAAACAGTGGGTTATGTCTGTGAAGTGACTGACTTGTTGTTCTGAGGCTGGGACTTTAAAACAGTGTTCTGTGCTCGTCTGTGCAGACAAACACAGAACAGTTAGCATGCTTCGCTCAAACTTTCTCCATGGCATTAGAACTAGTACACCGTTGTCGCTTGCAAAGTCAAAATGACGGCGCCGTGGGTGTAAACTTACAGATTAAGGGGCGGTGATATTACAATGAGACCCCTTTGCCACGTCACCAAGAGAGCGAAATCAGACACTCTCGTTTTCTCAGACGCTTGCAGAAAAAAACTTCCCAAAACAAAGTTACTGGGTTAATCTTTTTCACGTTTACTTGGTTGGTAGATGCACCAGGGACCTGATAATAGCACTTAAAACCTGGAAAAGTCAGATTTCATGATATGTCACCTTTAAGCACTGTGAACGTTTATAGTAATGTTACTGGGAGAACGTTTGTTCATAACTTCCTCTTCGCTGGGAACCCAGGTAACAAATTTAGATTATAAAAATTGTTTCGAAAGCATTAAAATGCCCAGTTTTCTTGTCATGATTAGAAAGTAGGTTGCCAAAAACGTTTCGAAGTAAAAATAAATCGTACGGACGTTTTGAGAATGTTGTTGGAGAAATGTGGCTCGCCTCGGGTCATACAAGACTTGTTCTTTCTGTTTTCAGTCGAAGAAATGAAGGTGTTTAAGCAAAACATTCCAGGTTTTCTCTATATAATGGACTTCTATGGTGCCAATGGGCTGAAGGTTAGAAGCAGTGTCAGTGCAGCTTAAAGAGCTGCTACGGGATCCCAGCCGATGAAAGAGTATCTCGAGAACATCGCCTCCATTAAAAAAAAAAAAAAAAATTTATATAGTTTTAACCACACATGCTGGTCTTGACACTAGCGGACTTCTCGCATGATGAATCCACGTTGGAAAGGTCACGCGTTCAGTACGTTGGTTCCATTGAAGTCCATTATATGGAGAAAAATCCTGGAATGTTTTCCTCATAAACCTTAATTTCTTTTTGACTGAAGACAGAAAGACATGAACGTCTCGGATGACATGAGGGCGAGCACATTATCAAGGAACGTTTATTCTGGAAGTGAACTACTCCTTTATGATTACGAGAATGTATCTCAGATATTAATAAAGTTGCAAGAACGTTCCACAAACATTAGGCTACTTTAAAGGTCCCCAGGACATGCTTAGAAACACGCAGCGTTACTCTATGTGTTGACGTCATTTTAAATGAAACAGGAAGACAGGGCGGGACATAACAAGCAGCCCCGCCCCTTTTTAAAATAACCAATAGCGTTAGTTTATATCACAGCTTAGGCTAAAGCCGTTCAGAGCCAGACTCCAAACACTGCCGTATAGATAACAGTAAGACTAACATATGATAATACACCAAAAAAACTTTAAAGGGGTCCTATTATACTCTTTTACAAAGTCTTGATTTTGTTTTGGGGGTGTACTAGAACATGCTCTCATGCTTCGGGTTCGAAAAACGCATATTTTTCACATGATTTACATGATTACAAACCTCTCTCCCCAGGCTGGCAACAAACGGTCGATTAGTTCCGCTTTGATGAAGGTACGGCCTTCGAATCTTAAATGTGTTGTGGATGGTAGCTTCACGGTGCGTTGGATGACGACCAGATTAGACGGGTTTCAGTGCGCCGCCCCTTGCTCGTTCTTTCAACAAAGCTTTGGCGAATCCGGCACTGTCCTCCATCGGGTTGTGGAAAGCTGTCCTCAGTACAATGCGAAGGCACCCAATAGCACAATTGGGGTTATTTAATGCTAGGACAGAGTTAAAATATAAATGGCAGACCACTGTTTCCTGACATCATCCGCTCTCGGAAGCCCAAACAAAGACGTTTGGGCACGGAAGAGAAAAAAAACAGCGTTTCAGGTGGTCGCACACAGGACGAGAAGCACAGCGTCACGCCACGTCTTTAAAATTCAAATACATTATTTTCTATGAGTGTAGCACACCGGCGGCACCGTTCGGCGTCTGTCCGCGGCGCACAGCTACATCGTGTTGTACTTGTAAGAATTGTTCTAGACATGCCGAAAATTTTACGCTACAGCACAGCAGCTCTTCTTCTTGGTTTTCTCTGATGCACTAACTCTGCAGCAGCACTTCTTCTTCATCGTCTCGTCTGATGCGCTCACTCAACCAAGCGCTCTAACCTCGCCCCTCTCCACCCCTCAACCATATCGAGTTTCTGTAGGCGGGAATTATTTTAATGATATACTAATGGGCCGTTTTGTGACATCACAAAGCCCGGAAACCAAACGCTGAAGTCCAAACAAGCTGTTCGTTGTAGTTCTTGAAAAGGGATTTTAAAAAAAACACGAAATATCTCCCTTTGGAGTGGACTTTGAGATTTGTAACTTTCTAGATCTTTTTAATGCCCAAACATACACACTACACGCTGACTAAAATTAAAAAAGTGAAAAAGCAATAACAGGACCCCTTTAATTTTGATTTCATGGGGACTTTAAGAATGTTTTGTCCTAACGTTAGTGAATGCTGGGTAATTACAGTCAAGCAGACATGAGTCAGATGCATCCGTAATATTAGATAACACTTATTATATTACTGTATCCTGCAATCTGTGAACATGAGCCACCCGTGCATGACCCGCTGGAACAATGTAAGTCCAGCAGATCAGCCAAACCCGCTTTACAGCATCAAAGCCCGGATAAATATAGCAGGAGGATGCTGGCAGGCGGATGCGGATGCAACAGTCAATATTCATTAATATGCATCACGCTTTTCATTAACTGCGAATATCTAAATATGCATGATGCACATCATCATTTGACAGCAGAATGTTAACTTTAACACATCATCATCATGATCTATAAATGCCGTTTACCTTCAGGTCCGCTTATCACTGCGGTCGCTCTCTCTCTCTGACCTTCAGCCGCTTGCTGCCGCAGAGGGACGCTCCGTGCGCGCGTTAGAAGCGAGTCGCTCTCCGCGGACGGTGGCTGTGACGTCACGCGGCGATTTGCGGGCGGAGGCGTGGCTCATGAATATTAATGACGCACACGCAGCCAGTGGGCGCTCTTGACTGCGAGGTAGGCGTGTCGCTATTAATTAGGTTCATATCCGGGAAGGTTACGTCGTCGTCACGTAATATTTATCCTGAGCTCAACTCTTGTTTATTATTCCAGTCACACAAAATGTTGTGCTTATTGTGATAAAACAATCAAATCAGGGATAAGCTGTTTTTTCTGCCACTGGCCCCCCCCCCCCCCGGTAAAGACAGTAATATACATTAATATTTGTTTATTTTACAAACTGTACAACATAAGCCACGCAAAAAAAAAAAAAAAAAATCGTCTGTCTAAATGAGATAAAGTATAAAAGTATTTTAAAAAATGTATACAAATGTTTTCATTTTGATTCAGTCACGTGACAAATTATGCATTTATGGTAAGAACCCAAAGATATGAACTCTCAGAGTTATGATGATAATCAGTGCTGTCAAATCGATTAATCGCATCCAAAATAAAAGTTTGTGTTAATAATGTGTGTGCATGTGTTATCTATGTCTATATTAAATATATTTTTCAGGTGCTTGATGAAGGAAAAATGTTACAAGAAGAGCATGTATCAAAATAGAAGTCGTGTATCAATATTCACAACTGTTCAAAGTTGGGGTCAGGAGGTTTTTTTTTTTTGAAAGAAATGAATACTTTTAATCAGCAAGGATGTATTAAATTGATAAAAAAAAGTGACAATAAAGACTTATGCTGTTAGAAAAGATAATCCTGAAAAAAGTATCACAGTTTCCAAAAAAATATTAAACAGCACAACAGTTTCAACACTGATAATAAATCAGCATATTATAATGATTTCTGAATGATCATGTGACACTTAAGACTTGAGTAATGATGCTGAAAATACAGCTGTACATCACAGAAATACATTACAGTTTAACAGATATTCAAATAAGAAAAACCGTTATTTTAAATGGTAAAAATATTTTACAATATTAACACTTTTTTCTGTATTTTTGATTAAATAAACACAGCCTTGATGAGCAGAAGAGACCTCTTTAAAAAACATAAAAAATCTTACAGATCCCAACTTTTAAACAGCATGTATATGTAAATTTATATATAAATATATAATGTGTGTGTGTGTGTGTGTGTGTGAGAGAGTGGTGTGTGTGTGAGAGTGGGTGAGTGAGGGTGTGAGTATGTGCGTTGTGTGTGTGTGTGTGTGTGTGTGTGGTGAAGTGTGTGTGTGAGTGTGTGGTGTGTGTGTGTGTGTGTGTGTGAGTGTGGGTGTGTGTGGGTGTGAGGGTGAGGAGTGAGTGTGTGTGTGTGTGTGGTGGTGTGTGTGTGTGTGTGTGTGGTGTGTGTGTGAAAAGTGTGAGTGTGTATGAGTGGTGTGTGTGTGGAGGTGTGTTGTGAGTGTTTGTTGTGTGTGTGTGTGTGTGTGAGGGAGGGTGTGTGAGTGTGTGTGTGGTGTGTGTGTGTGGGTGGGTGAGTGAGTGAGTGAGTGTGGGTGTGTGTGTGTGTGTGTGTGAGTGAGTGAGTGTGTGTGTGGTGTGTGTGTGTGTGTGTGTGGGAGTGAGTGAGTGAGTTTGTGTGTGTGGGTGTGTGTGTGTGTGAGTGAGGGAGTGTGTGGGTGTGTGGGTGTGTGTGGGAGTGAGTGTGTGAGTGTGTGTGTGTGTGTGTGTGTGTGTGTGTGTGTGTGTGTGTGTGTGTGTGTGTGTGTGGGAGGGTGAGTGGATGAGTGTGTGTGTGGTGTGAGGGTGTTGGAGTGTGGGTGGGAGTGTGTGTGTGTGTGTGTGGGTATGCGTGTGTGTGTGTGTGTGTGTGGGGTGAGTGTGGTATGTGAGTGGGTGTGTTTGAGGGTGTGTGTGTGTGTGTGAGTGTGTGTGCATTATACATATAAATATACACAGTGCACACACATATATTATGTAAACACAAACATTTATTTTGGATGCGATTAATCGATTTGACAGCACTAAAGACAATAGAAGACTTATCTGTTTTTTTACTAATGGTCTCAAAACATTAGCACTAAAATGTTATTTATACATCATTATTTATACTAGCTATTACTCATTTGAGAACATTCAAAAGTAACGTTCCTATAAAGTTCACACAACCAAGAAGAATAAATAAAAATCCAGAAATCTGAACTCAATGGAAACGTTAACTTAAACGTGCATTTTTGTGCAGTCGGATCTTGTGCTCAAATTAGACATCCAAACAAACACTGCTGCATTAATATTCAGTTATGGACTATATGTTCAAATATTAATGGCAAACCAAACCCACAAAGTTCCAGGATCTGTTTACCTGTGAATGAACAGGTTCTGACACAGAATCCTGATCGGATCAATTTATTATCAATGTTCAAGTCAAGTCAAATTAATTTTTTATTTTTTAGATACTTAGATATTCAAGATATATTCATACCCTCTCCACTGTTTAAATCATGAGACACACATTTTATTTTTATGATTTTGGTGTTGAATATTGCCTCTAGGGAGCGTCATTGAGCTTATTCAACCAGAGCCTTCTTTCCATTCATTCTTCAAAACAAAGCGTTATAAGTCATGAACAAAACCAACCAGCTTCGAGGAGAATCACAACATTACAAACTCTGATTGGAAGCAAAAAACTATTTGAAAATCGAACAGAAACCGAACTACAATCCCGTGGGGAAAAAGAACTACAATCCCGTGAGGCTTTGCGAATGACATAAATTAAAAACGACGGTGAAATATAAAGTTATTCATTTAAAGTTGTTAATTATATCTATAGAAATAGCATGTTTTAATTATATTGCAAAATATATACAAATATGTATACGCAACTCTCTGATTGTTGGAATTTTTCCGCACGGCATCATGGGTAATGTAGTTTCCCCACCACAAATTCCGGCGTTAAACATGATTATTCCTAAATAAGTTGTAATAATGCGAACAGATGGGTTCAACAAACACAAATACTATCAGTTAACAACCTCTGGGTTCACAACAGGTCTGTCTTTATTGGTTTATAAGTTATCATTTAAAACCTGCTGTGTGTGTGTGCAAAATATCATTGTTCTTTGTTACTTTTATGCATATATTTTTAATTCCCCAAAATATGATTGGTTTCTTTCTCGGTGTTTTGGTATCGCAGGACCCAGAATGGTTCATTCTCAACATGAAAAACATGAAAAACTGAAACTGAATCATTATTCCTTATTTTTATATAGTTATAAAACTATTATTATTTATATTCAATTATAGTTTTTAATCAATATTTTCAGTTATAGCTTTTTTTTTATATTTTCATTTTAGTTTATGTTTTAGTGATTTTGTAATACGCTTTTGTCACTTTATTAGATTTTTTAAAACATTTTTCCATTTAGCTTTAAAGTATTTTTTGTTGTAGTAAATAGTATTGTATTTAACTCACGATTATTTTAGTTGTTATCCAATATTTATAGTCTTATTCAGCTGATTAGACCATTGATGAAAACCAGTTTATAGTCTAGTTAACAATAATAATTTTTATAGTTACCTAAGAATAATGTTTTGTGATGGAATATAAAAAGCTATGGTATATATATATATAAAAAATACAAAAGCATATATACACTTTTGTCATTTTTACATGTATTTTTTATTTCAGTCATTTTAGTTCTTAAACTGATTTTATTTCAGTAGTTGGTAACAAGCAGTTTCATTTTGTAGTAAGATGTAGAATAGGATTTAATTTTATATGATTGCAGCTACAAGATTTTTAATAGTTTTAGTTAACAATAATAGCACAGAAATATATAGAATTTAAAATACCGCCACTAAATGAATTAATCTCTTACTGGATCTCCACCTGAACAATTAAAATCTTGAATCAACATGCAGAATGATTCATCTGAAGCATGTGAACTGATGCTTAATTCATGAACCTTAAAAATAAAGGTGCTTCACGATGCCATACAAGAACCTTTTGGTCTAAATGGTTCCATAAAGAACCTTTAACATCTGAAGAACCTTTCTGTTTCACAAAAGCTTCTTTGTGGCCAAAGAAGGTTCTTCAGATTATACAAAGGTAAGAAAGAGATGGTTCTTTAAAGAACCTTTGACTGAATGGTTCTTTGTGGAACCAAAAATGGTTCTTTTATGGCATCGCTGCATGTGAAGAGCCTTTTAAGCATCTTTATTCGTAAGAGTGCACTGTGGTTTAAATCATTCAGTCCATGCAGTGCGTCTCTGATCAGATGCTGTTGTTCAGTGTAATTGTGCTCGTGTTTCTCAGAGGTTTCCACACATGTGTGTTTGTCCGTCCACTGCTTCTGTGGTCTGAAGATATTCAGCGATGAGAGAAACAGATCGTTCTGCACAGAGCTGCAGACGAGACTTTGTTTTGCTCACACGTGACAATTTCATACGCAGTCAATAGTTTCTGCTCCAGTCCATAGCCTCGTTTCCTCGTTTAGCTTACGACTGACACTGAAGAACACAAATATTTTAGTATCATCACTTTTATGGCTTGGAACTATCTTGCTTTTCATTTTAATTTTAGTCAAAGTTTTAGTAATGGTTTTGTCTGCTTTTGTTTTTTATATATGCTTTAGTTTGAATTAGTGAATTAACTTTAAATATATAAATATGTGAGCCTGGAGCACAAAAGCAGTGTTGAGTCGCTGGGGGATATTTGTAGCAATAGCCAACAATACATTGTATGGGTCACAATTATACATTTCTCTTTTATGCCAAAAATCATTAGGATATTAAGTAAAGATCATGTTCCATGAAGATATTTTGTACATTTCCTACCGTAAATATATCAAAACTTAATGTTTGATTAGTAATATGCATTGCTAAGAAATTCATCTGGACAACTTTAAAGGCGATTTTCTCAATATTTAGATTTTTTTGCACCCTCAGATTCCAGATTTTCAAATAGTTGTATCTCAGCCAAATATTGTCCTATCTAACAAACCACACATCAAAGGAAAGATTATGTATTAAGCTTTCCGTGTTTGTGGTCAATGTAAGATTAAAACCAGAATTTAAGAATTAAAAAAAAATCACAATTGAGATCTCGTTTGCTTCTTCTAGAGAGCCGTGAGATTAATTGGAGCACAAACTGAGACCCCTGATTGCTTCCTATAAAAGACTTTTCAGAAATCTCACACAAATGTCTCAAACTGTGCTCAGATTGGCCAAAAGTCAGAGATCTCAAAGATTTCTCATCGAACGATCTCTAATTCTCCAGCTGGATGACAAGGAGAAACATCTGAGACTCTTGATAATAAACTGAGAAATAACCCTTTCTCCAACCAACACACACACACACACCACTGAAAGTGGGGTTTGTGTAAACTAGACCGGTTTAAGAAATCTGGTTCTGTGCACACAGTTGGACTCGTCTGGCTCGCGGCCCGAGGATAAACTCAATGATTCAGTGTGTAATTTCATTAATTATGAGTGGCGTGTGTCGCACACTGCTCTCTTTATGAGCGGCGCTCACACTCACAGAGCCGGGTTTGTGTTCGGCTCTCGAGCTGTTATGAGCATCGGTCACACATCCAAACACGTCAAAACCATGAGACAGATGTTCAGCGGCAGCTACACGTATCACGAGGGAGTTTGGAAGACATTATTAAACCTTTAGACAAATCATATTTGATGCATCAGGCTTTTATGGCTCATATAGTCTGAAATAGTGTGAATATGGAGGAAAAAAGCAGCTCAATTTGCTGGAGATGCTGATATTTATAGGATGAAATTCTGATGCTTGTAATGTAAATCAGGGAGATCTTTATAACAGATTACTTCCATAAAATGTATATAAATATCAGTCGTCACTCTGTATCTCCAGTAATAGTAAGATGAGATTGAAATGCTCCAAACATATAATGCAGTGACTGAGAGCTGAAGAAATAAAGGCTCCTCAGAAGATGTGAGATGTTCTGGAGGCTTGTGAAGATCATTCCTCCGCTGAGGAACAGTGAAAGTAAAGCTTCTGGAAACAAACGCTCCTCAAAAGATCCTGAGGATCAGATTTGAGACTCTAAAACATGATTGATGGAGAATCAAGTAAAGCTGAGCTGCTTCAATCCAGCAAGTGTTCATCTGGAAATATTACTAAAGTTATTCTTACATTTACTTGATAAAAATCAGTCAAGATTTGACACGAGAAGCTCCAGCTGAAGCTGGACGCTTGTACAATTACACTAAAAGAGCTTTTACTGGATAAAAAACTCTTAAACTATCAATCAGACGACAGAAGACATGGCGGAGATTGTGTGACAGCAAAGGTTTGATCGTGTTGATCATTTAGAGGCCTTAGACATGTGTATTAAATATACTAGAGTAGGGTTAAAGACTTGAGAAATATTACTGTAGCTCCAAAATACCCAGCATTCCTCGTTCCTCCACAGACGGCAGGAATGTCTGCGGCAGACGCAGCAGAATCAGCTCTTCTTCCACACGTTTGCTGCGGTGTTTGAGTGTCACCTGCAAAACACACAATCCGTTCCTGCAAAACCAGCCCTGCGCTCGTGTTTGTACTGGCTGAGACGAGCCGTCAGAGCAGTGCATGCTGGGAAGTCACTGTTTTCTCTGTTGCTATTCTGAGTATAATGACTGGCACCTGAACGCCAGACCCGAGACTCGCGCTACACGACCCGACTTAAAGGGTTTGAATCAGATTTATAGTTAACTACACCTGAAAGTAAAATTACAACCATACAAAACACTTAAAAATGTTATATAAATAAATAAAACTGTTCAATTAACTAGTAAAATAATA
Organism: Sinocyclocheilus anophthalmus; assembly: GCA_018155175.1. Classification (NCBI taxonomy): domain Eukaryota; kingdom Metazoa; phylum Chordata; class Actinopteri; order Cypriniformes; family Cyprinidae; genus Sinocyclocheilus; species Sinocyclocheilus anophthalmus. Next base: position 341,808 of record JADLZN010000917.1, read on the forward strand.
ACTTGATGTATTAAAATAACTAAAACTGAAATAAAATTACTGACTGACTGATTGATTGGTGGGTGGGTTATTCGGTGGATAGATAGATAAACAGACGGACGGAGGACGAAGATGGATGGATTGTTGGATGGATGGATGGATGGATAGATATATGGATGGATGGATGGACGGACGGACAATAGATGGATGGATGGATGATAGATAGACGGATGGATGGATGGATGGATGGACGATGAATGGATGGATGGACGGACAATAGATGGATGGATGGATGGATGGATGGATGGATGGACAATAGATGGATGGATGGATGGACGGACAATAGATGGATGGATGGATGATAGATATATAGATGGATGGATAGATAGATGGATGGATGGATGGATGGACGATAGATGGATGGATGGATGGACGGAAGGATGGATGGATAGATAGATGGATAGACGGATGGACGGATGGATGGATGGATGGATGGATGGACGATGAATGGATGGATGGAGGATAAATAGATGGATGATGGATGGATGGCTGGACGGACAATAGATGGATGGATGGTGGATGGACGATGAAGGGATGGAGGGAGGGACAATAGAGATGGATGGTGGGATGGAGGATGACGACGGACAAATGATGGATGATGGAGGTGGACGATAGATGGGAGGATGATGGACGGACTGAATGGATGATGGCTGGATAGGGACGCAGGAAAATAGATGGATGGATGGATGGACGACGATGAATGATGGGGATGGATGACGGGACAATGATGGCTGGTGGTGGATGGCGGGACATAGATGGATGGATGGATGTGGAGGACAATAGATGGAGGATGGATGGAGGACAATAGATGGATGCTGGAGGTGATGGACGGACGGACGGCGATAATGGATGGATGGCTGGATGGAGGAAATAGCGAGGGAGATGGATGGAGCGACACCATGCTGGATGGTGGCGGCGGACGATGAATGGATGGAGGATGGATGGACGGAAATAGATGGCTGGATGGATGACGAGGATGGAGATGGATGACGATCGATGTGGATGGAGGATGGATGGACGATGAATGGATGCTGGCCGGACAATAGATGGATGGATGGAGAGGATGGATGGAAGGACCATCGATGGAGGGATGATGGACGATGAATGATGGATGGGGACCATAGATGGATGGATGGATGGATGGATGGACAATAGATGGATGGATGGATGGATGGACGATAGATGGATGGATGGATGGATGGACAATGAATGAGGATGGATGGACGGAAGATGAATTGGATGGATGGATGGAATAGATGGAGGCTGGATGGATGCGGACCAATAGATGGATGGAGGATGGATGGACGGACAATAGAGGATGGAGGAGGACGGGACAATAGATGGGATGATGGAGGCGGCGATGCATGGATGGATGGATGGACAATAGCGGATGGATGGGAGGGATGACGGACATAGATGAATGGATGGATGGTGGACGGACAAAGATGGATGGGATGGATGGACGCGAAAATAGATGGATGGATGGATGGAGGATGGACCGGTAAGGACGGACGCTAGAGGGAGGATGATGGGATGGACGGACAATAGAGGAGGATGGATGGATGGAGGACAATAGATGGATGGATGGATGGACGGAAATAGAGGGATGGATGGATGGACGGCCGTGAATGGATGGATGGATGGACAATAGATGGATGGATGGATGGACGGACAATAGATGGATGGATGGATGGAGGGACGGACACTAGAGGATGGCTGGATGGTGGACGGAAAATAGATGGATGGATGAGGATGACGGACAAGAGATGGATGGATGATGGAGGACGATGAATGATGGAGGATGGACAATAGTGGTGGAGATGGATGGCGACCCTAGATGGATGGATGGTGGATGGACGGACCAATCGATGGATGGAGATGGAGGACAATAGATGGATGGGGGGGGGGGGGTTTTTGGGGGGGTGGGGGGGGTGTGGGGGGGATGGATGGATGGATGGACGGACGGACGGACGATAGATGGATGGATGATGGTGGATGGAAGGACACAGATGGATGGAGGATGGAGGGGACAATAGATGGATGGCTGGATTGGATGGACGGACAATGATTTTTGATGGTGGTGACGGACAATAGATGGGATGGATGGTGGACGACGATGGATGGATGGATGGATGGACAATAGATGGATGGATGGATGGATGACGGACAATAGATGGTGGATGGAGGAGACGGGACAATAGATGGGGATGGATGGACGGACAATAGCTGGAGGATGGATGGATGGCTGGACGACGGACGATAGATGGGATGGATGGAGGGACGGGACAAGAGAGGATGGATGGATGGACGGAGGACGGACGGACAATAGATGGATGGATGGATGATGGAGGACAATGAGGGAGGATGGATGGACGGACAATAGCTGGATGGATGGGATGGGACGGACAATAGAGGATGGAGGATGGATGGCCGGACCAAGAGATGGATGGATGGATGGATGACGGACAATAGATGATGGAGGATGGACGACATAGATGGATGTGGATGGATGGATGGATGGAGGGGACGGACGATAGAGGATGGGATGATGAGGATGGACGGACAATAGAGGGATGGATGGATGATGGACGGACATCGAGGCGGATGGATGGATGGACGATGAATGGATGGATGGATGGATGGACGGACAATAGATGGATGGATGGATGGACGGACGGACAATAGATGGATGGATGGATGGACGGACAATAGATGGATGGATGGATGATAGATAGACGGACGGACGGACGGATGGATGGATGGATGGACGGACGGACAATAGTGGATGGATGGATGGGGACAATGATGGATCGTGGATGGGAGGGGACAATAGATGGTGTGGATGGACGGAAATTAGATGGATGGATGGATGGATGGCTGGACGACGGACGGACGAAGATGGATGGATGGATGGCATGGATGAGGACATCGATGGATGATGAGGATGGATGGCGGACGGACACTAGATGATGATGGATGGATGGACAGACAATAGATGGATGGATGGATGGACGGACAATAGATGGATGGATGGATGGACGGACAGAGGAGGAGGGATGGATGGACAATAGTGGATGGATGGAGGGATGGCGGACAATAGAATGGATGGATGGATGGATGGACGGACAATAGATGGATGGATGGATGGACGGACAATAGATGGATGGATGGATGGATGGTGGGACGGACGGACGGACGATCGTGGATGGATGGATGGTGGATGGAGGACAATGGCTGGATGGATGGATGGATGACGGACAATAGCTGATGGGATGGATGGCGGACGAGAATGGATGATGGATGGATGGACGGAAAGGATGGATGGATGTGATGGGACGGCGGGCAATAGATGGATGGAGAGGAGGACACTAGATGGATGGAGGATGGAGGATTGATGGGGACGGACGGACGAGGATGGATGGACGGAGATGGATGGAGGGAGGATGGATGGAAGGACAATAGATGGATGAGGTGGAGGGAGGATGGCGGACGGAAAATAGATGGATGGTGGATGGACGGTACAATAGATGAGGTGGAGGAGGGATTGAGGGACGGCGGACGTGGATGGAGGAATAAAAAATTAAAAAAAATATAACTAATATAAAGATTTATTATATAAAAAATCAATTTTTTACTTTTTTTTTTTTTTTTTTTTGAATTACTTAATAGCGTGAAATGGAGGATGGAGGGATGGACGACAATAGATGGATGGATGGATGGGACGGATGGACAAAGATGGATGGATGGATGGAGGACAATAGTGGATGGATGGGGACGGACGACGGCCGGACGGGACAGACGATGGCGATGTGGCGATAAATGATGGATGATGGATGACGGACAATAGATGGATGGATGGGGATGGATGGACGGAGGACAATAGATGGATGGAGGGATGGACGGAAATAGATGGATGGATGGAGGACGGACAATAGAGGGATGGAGGGAGGATGGATGGATGGACGGACGATGGATGGATGGGAGGACGATGGAGGGATGGATGGATGGACGGACGGATGGATGGATGGATGGACGGATGGACGGATGATAGATAGATAGATAGACGATAGACAGACAGACAGACAGACAGACGATAGATAGATAGAAAGATAAATAGATAGATAGGATGATACTAAAATTACTGCAAAAAAATTATTTTTTCCTCTGTATTTGTCTGTTTTCCAGTCCATAGTCTAAACATTCTTAAATCATAGATAAAGTCTTGTTTTCTTAAAAGTGAGTTTAAGCTTAAACAAGAACAAATATCTGCCAGTGAAGTCAGAAAAATCTAATTAAAAGGAAAACATGTATTTTTCAGACCCTATTGGCAGATATTTGTTATTATTTTCAGAAAAAATACACATTTTCAGAATTTTTTTAGTTTATAATTTTTTATTCATTTTATTAGAAAATAAGACTTACTATCTTACGTCATTCAGTACATCAAGTAAATGTGTCTTGATTCAACACCGGAAACACATCATATCATATTTTTTTGGTTAATAATAAGAACAAAAAAGCTTGACGCACAAAAAGAAAACGCAGTCATGTTTGCTTTTCTGCCATCTTTACAGTGAAACACAACTAGTCTGCAACAAGTCATTGTAAGCATAACTTCTCAGTGAGTTCATGTCATATACATGTGCATAAGATCTTTTGAAAGGCAAAACTCGGCACACAAACACACTTAGTCTCTGTTTCTTTCCTCGGGCCTCTGGAGACGTAATCAGTCAATGCTCGCGCTCTCAGGTGCGTCTCTGCATCTCATTCACTGATTGTTTTAGCATGTCGATCCTGAGAAAGCGCCTCAGGACATTATCAGAGCTAATACACACTCAAACCGCATCACTGAAAGTTGGAGAAAATAAAAAAACGCTAAAAGAATCAGGACCGCAGAGATATTTAATCGGCATTGTTAAATAAGTTTTGCATTTGGTAACACAGTGCAACAGGAACAGCATTGATCTCTTCGCACAGTTTTGTCCATGTGCTTGTGGCCATAATCATGTTTAGCAATAAAATCAAACGCAATTTACTTAATAAGAATTGATTTCTCTTGTGTTTGTCCTGCTGATTATATAGGACAATCAAATATTCAATCCAGCCACTAACCTACTTATAATGAACCAAAGCATGCAGTCAAGCGTCAGATTTTCAGCTCAGCATGAACTCAGGATCAGTTCTGATTCAGATAAACTTAAACTAATATGGAATATGGTTTGATGGGTTTAGGAAATGAAGCATCACTGTGAGATTGAGCAGATGAGAGCAGACACACGATCCGCTCATCTTCTGTATGCTAATGGAGCAGATATCAGCCCTTTGTTTGACAAACGAGCCTCGCAAACTGTTGCAAACTCAATGTGTGTTTCATTTGTAATGGTTCGTCATGTAGTTGTTAATCCAGCAATTACTGGCTTCATTCACGTTTTAAGAGCCAGAGCTATAAAACATAAAATCTGTTTTAAGTTCAAGTGTTTTTATGTAAGCCAGGGCTGAATTTAATAGTTATTAACCCTCATAATGCATAATGCAAGAGATACATGAAACATTCTAAAAAATGCATCGTTTTTAGTCGTTAAGAGCCACATCATTTATTTTTTACGATTATTTTTGAAGCGATATAACCATGTGAACCTACCATTAGGTGTCCAAAATGCTTTGTGCAAAATGATCTATGAATTTATTTTAGTGTCAAAAACTTTTGTGAAATAAATTCCCGCTTTTCCTTCAAAATTCCAAAACGGAATTTTGTCGATACATTTGAATATGTCGCCATTGCTGCATCACCTTTTCATCTGAAAGTGAACGTTTATGCAAGTAAAAAATTTTTTTGGAAACTTCAGAGTATAAAATCAAAATGGGGTAAATATAGTAAGAAAACATGGTAATAGCCTACAAATGGTTTTTAACTTTAACCGTTGCAGTCTGTCAGTCGTATAATGCATGGCAATGGTAACAAAATCTATGAGAGTAAAAAAAAACATGCACAGACAAATCCAAATTAAACCCTGCGGCTCGTGACGACACATTGATGTCCTAAGACACGAAACGATCGGTTTGTGCCAGAAACCAAACAGTATTTATATCATTTTTTACCTCTAATACACCACTACGTCCAGCTGCTTTGAGCGTGCGCACGGCATCCGGTGCGTGAGGTGTGTACGCGGCTACGCGCTCTGGCGCAGTTTACGCAAGCGCCGGAAGTGATCTCTCGCACGTATACGTCACTCATTGTTTACACAGTGCACAGGCATTGTAGGTACAACGGCTAATCAAAATGGTACTTACTTGCGCTTATCCGGATTGTTCAAAACTAAAAGATTACATTCTCTCGCGCGAACTCATTCTGGAGTGGTGACTTTCCACGTATTCCCAACTTCTGAGCCTGCTCGCCTGAAGTTATGGTTGATTGCTCTTCGGCTGGATATCAACACACCCGTTAACATAAACTACACCAGAGCGCGTACACACCTCACGCACCGGATGCCGTGAGCATGCTCAAAGACAGTTGGACATATGCGCTTTTCCACTGCATGGTACGGCTAGGCTCGGTACGGTTTACTTTTGGGGGGGTTTCCACTGGGTACAGTACCTGGTACTTTTTTTAGTACCACCTCGGTTGGGGGTCCAAGCGAACCGTACCGTTACCAAAAACGTGACGTGTAAACTCTGCTGAACACGGATTGGCCAGAGAGAATCGTCACTACCACTGAACTTGCGACACAAACACAACAGAACCACTAGTTTTAAATCAGCACAGCCAGCGAAGGATCGAACGCAATTGTTTTGAACGAGCGCACCTTTTTTTTTTTTTTACAATCAAAAAGTTTTGTTGTCTGTTGCGGACGAACAGACGTTCCTCTCGTTGATAGCAAAGAAGCGGATCCAGCGAGAGCTTGATGGGGCGACGCGGAATGAAAAAGTTTTTTTTTAGGAGTCGCGGCAATAGAGGCGGCTAATGACGTGAATAATCCCGCCCACTCTAAAATGGTACTAAACTGCAGTGGAAAACACAAGCCCAGGGACGAGGCGCACAAGCCAGTGGAAAAGCGGCCAATCGTGGTGTATCAGAGGTTAAAAAATGATATAAAACTGTTGGGTTTTGCACCACCCATCGTCGTGTCTTAGGCTCAATGGTAGTCACGAGCCCGAATTTGGATTGTTCGTTGCCATGTTTATTTTACTTCATAGCTTTTGTTACCATTGCATGCATTATACGACTGACAGACTGAACGGGTAAAGTAAAAATTTCAATGTGTTCTACTGAAAGAAACAACGGTAACTACATCTCGGGCCCTGCAGGGGGTACGCCGATAAACATCACTTTTCATTTTGGGGTGACAATGTCCCCCTTTAAGAGTTTCCGGACTATGGCCTACATTACAATAGAATGCCTTGCCGCCACGTTTGCCGGCCGGAATATGTGAGAAGACCACGCTACTAGCAGCATGGCAGCGGGACGCTAGTGTGGTCGAGGCTGCTATCTGATTTTAACGGGTGCTATTCATCGCAGAAAAGAAGGATTCAGTATACGCGGGACCGCACGGACATGTGTCGGAAACTCGTAGAATCAAGCACGATTCGCGCGGGAAACTTCGTAGAAAAGGCATGTACGTGATCAGGTCCCGGAACAGAGACAGACTCACGAGAGGCGACGAGAGTTCCGCGAACATCGTGAAATGGTTATCTGTAGAAGTCACCGAACATGTGTGTGAAAAAAATGAGCAGACACGCAGAGCCCGAAGGAATCGCAGCCCGCTCGCGCTGTGCGCTTCGTGCTGCTCGTGTTTCTCGCTACGGGATTTATTCACGCCTCGGAACCGGAACCGGAGCCGTGTCCGTCTCGGTGCTCGTGTGCGGGGTCTGCGGCGGACTGCGGCGGGGGCTCGGAGCGCCTGTGAGTGTGTTTACCTCAGAGCCTTAGTTTGGTTTGGTTTTGTTTTGTTTTGTTTTGTTTTGTGTGTTATTGTTTTGTGTGTGTGTGTGTGTGTGTTGTGTGTGTGTGTGGTCTATGTGGTGTGTGTGTGTGTTGTGTGTGTGTTTTGTGTGTGTGTGTGAGTGAGTGAGTGTGTGTTTGTGTGAGTGAGTGTGTGAGTGCTGTGAGTGTGTGAGTCTTATAAAGTGAGTGAGTGAGTGAGTGAGTTCGTGAGTGAGTGAGTGAGTGAGTGAGTGAGTGGGTGTGAGTGAGTGAGTGTGTGTGGTGGGTGTGGGGGTGTGTGTGGTGTGTGTGTGTGAGTGAGTGTGTGAATGAATGAGTGTGAGTGAGTATGTCTGTGTGAGGGTGTTATCGTGAGAGAGCGGGAGTGGGTGTGTGAGGGAGAGGAGAGTGTGTGTGTGTGAGAGAGTGGTGTGTGTGTGAGAGAGAGAGAGAAATAGAGTGTGTGTGTGAGTGTGTGAGTGAGGGTGAGTGAGTGAGTGTGTGTGTGTGTGGGTGTGTGTGTGTGGGTGAGTGAGGATAGTGAGTGTGTGATGTGAGTGCGTGTGTGCGTGATGTGCCGTGAGTGAGTGTGTGTGGGGTGTGTGTGTGTGAGTGAGTGAGTGATGGGGGTTGTGGTGTGGTAGGCTGTGTGTGTGTGCTGTGTGTGGGTTGTGTGTGGTTGAGGGGGTGTGTTGTGTGTGTTGAGTGTGGGAGTGATGGCAGTGACGTGTGTGAGGAGTGTGTTGTGTGTGTGGTGTGTGTGTGCTGTGTGTGTGTGTGTGTGTGTGTGTGTGTGTGTGAGTGAGTGTGTGTGAGTGAGTGAACAAGTGAGTGTGTGTGTGTGTGTGTGTGTGGTGTGAGTGTGTGAGTGAGAGGCGTGTGTGTGGGAGTGAGAGAGAGTGTGGGTGTGGAGAGAGTGTGTGTGTGTGAGTGAGTGAGTGGTGAGTGGAGGGAGGGGTGAGTGAGTGAGGATTGTGTGTGTGTGCGTGTGGGGGGTGTGTGTTGAGTGGGGTGTGTGTGTGTGTGGTGTTGAAGAAGAGTGGTGTGTGGGGAGTGCGTGTGTGAGTGTAAGTGCGGGAGTGTGTGAGTGAGTGTGTGTGGGAGTGAGTGTGTGAGTGAGTGAGTGTTGTGTGGTGAGTGTGTGGTGTGTTGTTTGGGTAGTGTGTGTGTGTTTGAAGTGGGGGTGTGTGTGTCGATGTGAGTGTGTGAGACAGGAGTGAGGGTGTGAGTGCGTGACGTGCTGTGAGTGATGGGAGGTGTGTGTGGGTGGGTGTGGTGTGATGTGGGTGTGTGGTGTGTGTGGGTGTTTGGTGTGGAGAGAGTTGTGACCTGTTGTGGGAGTGGAGGTGTGAGTGAGTGACGTGTTTGTTTGTGTGTGTGGTGTGTGTGTGAGTGAGTGAGTCTGTGTGTGTGTGAGTGGTGTGTGTGTGTGTGTGGTGTGGGTGTGTGGGTGTTTGCGTGGGTGGTGTGTTTGGGTTGAGAGAGAGTCTATGTGTGTGTGTGATTGTGTGTGTGTGATTGTGTGTGAGTGAGTGCGTGTGTGAGTGTGTGTGTGTGTGTGTGTGTGTGTGTGAGTGAGTGTGTGTGTGTGAGTGTGTGTGTGTGTGTGTGTGTGTGGGGGTGTGTGTGTGTTTGAGATGGGTGGGTGTGTTAGTGTGTGTGGAGTGTGTGTGTGTTTGGCGTGGGTTGTGTGTGACTGTGTAGTCGTGGTGATGTGTGAAGGAGACGTGTGATAGGGTAAGGTGTGTGACGGTGAGAAGAGAGAGAAAAACATGTGTGACATGTGAGTGAGTGTAGGACTGTGAGGTGAGTGTGGTGACGTGCGAGGAGTGTGTGCGCCGGAAGTGAGTGTGTGGTGGTGAGTGCAGGTGTGTGTGTGTGTGTGTGGTGGTGTGGGGTGTGTGTGTGTGTGTGAGGGGGTGTGTGTGTGTGTGTGTGGGTGTGTGTTGTGTGTGTGTGTGNTTTGTGTGTGAGTGAGTGTGTGAGTGAGGTGAGTGTGTGAGAGTGAGTGTGAGATAGTGAGTGTGAGAGTGAGTGAGTGTGTGAGTGATTGAGTGTGGTGTTGTGTGTGTGGTGTGTGTGTGTGGTGTGGGTCGGGATGTGTGTGGTTGGAGTGGTGTGTGTGTGTGTGTGAAGTGTGTGAGTTAGGATCTACGTGTGGTGGGGTGTGTGGTGTGTGAGTTTGTGTGTGTGTGTGGTCGTTGAGGTGTGTGTGTGTGTGTGTGTTGTTTAAAGGCCCCAAGTCTAAACACAACCACAGATTCCAAATAGTTTCTCATGTTCTGTTGAAAACCTTGCTAATTATTCTAGGAAGAGAAGCGAAATCATGTTTTGATCCGCATATAGTGATTGTGTGACTAAAAAAAATAAAATCAGTGGTTGTCATTGATGTCAAAATACTGTAAAATGATTTTTCTAAGTTATAAATTAATATTTTTGGACATGTTTTTGTTGAAAATTAACATAAATAAATAGTTATTTATTTTTGACACATTTGTTGATATTTATTTATGTCCCGTCTTTTGGAAATAATGTTTATTTTTTATTTTTGGATGTTTTTTTTTCTTTATTTATTCATTATTTTACGTTTTTTTTCTTTTTTTTTTAAATAGTGATTTTTACTTTTGGACAACTTTTTTTGTTGTTTTTTTACATGTTTTATTGGAAATTAATTAATTTTTTATTTTAGATCTGATTTTTCTGACTCAGAATTTCAATTCAGGGTCGATTGGACATTTCTTTGGAAATTACTAGCACAATTTTGTAGAAATGTAAAATGCTGCGTGCACAAAGCGTGGGTGCAGTGCTGGTGTTAAGGGACTCCAAGGGCTCACTTCGAGATGCTGGTTGCCGAGAAACGAGAGGAGAGCCGCAGAGGAACGAGGGTCCCGGGGCAACTCCAGGGCTCAGAAAGGTGAGTCGTATGAGCGGATATGCGCACATGTCAGCATTTAAACTGCCGAGCGTGGTTCCCCCAGGCCCATACTTTGCTGAGTTAGCAGACAAAACCCAACAGAGATGGAGCCGTTAGGAGCCGATGTGTAGAAGAGTAGAGAGAATGAGGATGAGAGAGGGACGGCATGAACGTGTTGGCTGTGGAGGGGCTCTCGATGCACGAATGGAAAATAGAAGGAAAGTGTCGTGATTTACTTCTGGAGAGAGCCGAGGGTTTCTTCAGTGCCGTGGAGAGTTTGAGACGGCTGCAGCTGTTTTACAGCAGTTCAGTTTCATCGTTAAGCTCTGAACCCACGCACACCTTTTACTCCGTCTTTAATTGATCAGTCAGTATTAATATAAGTGGAAAAACATGCTAAAAATAGATTTAATACCAGCATTACCAAAAGGTACTGTGTGTGTTTTGACAGTTTATTTTTGGACAAATTGAAAATAATAAAATAGTGTATTTTAATAATTACTTTTTGTTTTTTTTTACTTTTTGTTTACATTGTATTTATTTTTGAACATTTTGTGGATATTTTTTATTTTGGAAATTATGTATTTGTATTTTGGACCTTTTTGGAATTATCATTTTTAGGACATGTTTTTATTAGAAATTATGTTTATTTTATTTTGACGTACTTTGTGGTAATTGTAGATATGTTTATTTTAGACTTTTTGTAAAGTATTTCCTTATTATGTTTTGGGTATTAAGTTTTGTAGGAATTATTATTGATCAATCCATCCATCCATCAGCCATCATCCAACCATCCCACCACCACCCACCCACCAACCCACCAACCTATCTATTATCTAACTATTATCATCTATCTATCTATCTATCATCTATATATCCATCCATCCATCATCTATCCATCATCTATCCATCTATCATCTATCTAACCTACCTACCAAAGCCAATACTCCATCCAATCCATCACATTTCCTACTATCAATCATATCTATCTACCTACCTACACTACAAAGTGTAGAGTCCAATCTATTACCTACTATTACCCACTAAATCTAACATAAAGCCATACCATCCATACAATCCAAAACCTACTACTCACATACCTATCTACCCATCCATCCATCCATCCATCCACCTACCTATCTACCTACCTATCTACCCATCCATCCATCCATCCATCCATCCATCCATCCATCCATCCATATACTATCTAACAATACCTAGTCTCTCTACCTATCTACCCATCCATCCATCCATCTACCTATCTACCTACCTACCTACCTATCTACCCATCCATCCATCCATCCATCTACCTATCTACCTACCTAATTATCGAACTATATTACCGATCGCATCAATCCATCCATGTGCTAGAACCACAGTATCTACATCTACTCCTAAAGTAGTACCTAGTCCATCCATCCGTCCATCTGTCCATCCGGAAGTGTGTCTTGTTGATAGCATGGTATTAAGTATTATCATGGAAAATCTGTGTGATGGATTAAAAAAGTTAGGTAGTATTGAAACCAATCATCAAACTAGAGCAAATGTTAAACACACAGTTGTGTGTCTGGATACGGCAGATAGTGGAGCGACACTGAGAACACGTGAAGTGTGATAAACTGGAGTGTTAATAAGCTGAACACGAGTCTGAAGCGTCTGTCTTATCATAACAGAGAGAGTGTGATATCTCAATGTGTTTGTGTGCGAGGGAACGTCAGGTTTATCTCTGTGAAGCACTTCGTGTTGAATGTGACGAGTCCAGTGAGTTTAAAACATCTGTGGAGTGAAATCATGACGAGCTTCATTCGTGAGTCACCAGCAGAACTATTTCTGTGTAAATTAATCAGATTTTACACAGAAATCCTGTTCTGTTCGGCTTCATGTTTACATCTTCAGTGGAGTAATTAAACCGTGTTTAGGTTTAAAGGAATAAAATAGCAGTTTTATGCTTAAATTGATGCTAAAAAGCACAAAAATGCACCAGAAACGAAGGCTGGTGATGTTGTTGTATGCAGTGGACAGAGAGTATGCTGAGAGATTCCAGTAAAACGCTCGTCCGGAGCCAGAAACTCCACAAACGGACATGATTTGCTGTTGGAAATCAAAGGCGGTGCTCACTTTCCCTGCATTGCGAATAGATTAGCAGTCGTTGCTTTCCCCGCGGCCGTTCGCTGTTTGAGCTGATGGAGTCCAGATGGGGGTCGAGAGCCGCGGAGGCGTCTGGCAGCTTCAAAACCTTCAGCTGACTGATTCCCGAAACATCAACACGGCCTGAAACGCTCCAAACTACACTTGACCTGATCTCTGAGAGTCTGTAGACTCTCAAACAAACGATTCCTGTGAATCGTCTCAGTGGTTTCAATCAGTCTAACAGAGGTTTTGCTCAATCCTGCGATGCGAGCTGTTGTCTAGCGATTTGGATGTTTTATGGGTGGTGTTTATGGATGTATTTTAATAAAATCCCAAATCAAAATAATAGACACTTAAAAATAAAGGTTCTTCATTGGCATCCGTGAAAGGGGTAGTTCATCCAAAATGTAAATATTGTCATCATTTGCTCAGCCTCAAGTTGTAAGAGTTACCAAACCTGTAAGAGTTTCATGTCTGAACACAAAAGAAGCATATTTGAAGATGCCTGGCTCCTGAAACAGTTGACGGTAGCCATTGATTTCCGTAGTATGGAAAAAATACTATGGAGGTCAATGGCTACCATCAACCGTGTGCTTACCAGCATTATTCAAAATATTTTTAGCATCCATAAAACCTTCCTCTATATTGCAAAAAGATTCTTTATATCATTAAAGAAAATGATATGGATGGATGGGTTAGGTAGATAGATAGATAGATGGATGGGTAGATAGTAGGGGTGGAACGGTTTAACTTACTCACGACGGTTTGGTTTGTATCACGGTTTTAGAGTCACGGTTTTGGTATGGTTCGGTATGTGCTATGTTTAGGCAAAACCTATACTGTCAAATAAAAATAAAGAAAATAAGAATAATTTAACTACAAGCAACAGCACAAATAAATACAATAAAGATACTAATAAAATAAACAGTGATTTTCAGTTTTACAGAAATTGAATAAAGTAATGAAATGTAAAACAGCATTGCATGTTTGACTATAAATTAAAGATTAATCTTTCAAGAGCAGTGAGTGATTTCCGTGTTGTTGCTGTTTGATTAATATTAACAAAGTGCTGTCACTTTAAGAGAATGCACTGATCCAGTGCACTGATACAGTACCTTCAGCCGGCTATGTCTGTTATAGGATACTTACCAAAACGGGCATTTTGAAAATTTTTGTGTGAATTTGTCCATTCAAACAATACTTCACAGAGAGCTTAATATTTGCGCGCGTTCTGAGAACCTGCAACAGCACGGCTTCGGTGACAGATGAGCGACCACACAGATCTTCTCACTGCGCTCGCGAGTTCATGTCTTCTGGCTCTTTAATAATTAAACTCGCAAGGCTTAAATGAGTTTACTTTAATCACAGATATCAACGTGTGCTGTTCAGCTCTCACCTGCGCTATCAACACGTGATGACGCCATAAACGACAGTTATTCCAGCATACAGCACACTCGACCAGTGCATATTAAAGAGGTGACTGGCGTCGTCACGCTAATTTTTTTTTTTTCATCGCTGTTGTTGTAATGTATTGGGGAAGTCAGAATTTGTATCCATCAACAGAAACATGCATTAGCCGAACTCTAACAAACCATATTACAGATGCATTGTTAATTTAAGTTGAACTGCGGTTCTAGTGTATGCCGAACCGTGTGTGGAAAACTGTACGGTTTGATTTTTTACCGAAAACCATTGCACCCCTAATAGAAAGATAGATAGATAGATAGGTAGATGACAGATGGCGTAGCGAGGGGCTAGATAGTTAGATGGATGAGTGGATGGGTTAGATGGATAGGGTAGATGGTATAGATAGGTAGATGGCATGAGGATGGTCGCTGATGGATGGATGGATGATGGATGGGTAGATGGATGGGTAGATGGATAGATAGTTGGATGGGTAGATGGATAGATAGTTGGATAGATAATTGGATGGATAGTTGGATAGGTAGATGGATAGATAGATGGATAGTTGGATAGATAATTGGATGGGTAGATGGATGGATAGATAATTGGATGGATAGATGGATGGGTAGTTGGATAGATAGTTGGATAGATAATTGGATGGATAGTTGGATGGGTAGATGGATAGATAGTTGGATGGATAGTTGGATAGGTAGATGGATAGTTGGATAGATAATTGAATGGGTAGATGGATAGATAGTTGGATAGATAAATGGATGGATAGTTGGATAGGTAGATGGATAGATAATTGGATGAGTAGATGGATGGGTAGATGGATAGATAATTGGATAGATAATTGGATGGGTAGATTGATAGATAGTTGGATAGGTAGATGGATAGATAATTGGATGAGTAGATGGATAGATAATTGGTGGAGCTAGCTGGTATGGGTAGATGGATAGATAGTTGCGATCTTGATAGGTAGAGGATAGCCGCGTAGATGGCTTAGGCGCCGTAGATGGCATAATAGATAATTGAGATGGATAGTTGGTCCTTGTGCGTAGGTAGATGGATGGATAGTTGGAGATAGGTAGATGGATAGATAGATGCGATAGTGCGAAGATAAGTGGATGGGTAGATGGCTAGATAGTTGGATAGACGTAGATGGATCAGTTGGATAGATAATTGGTCATGGGTAGATGGATAGATAGCTTGGATAGGTAGTAGATGGATGGGTAGATGGATGCCGGTATATGCGATAGGATAATTGGATGGATAGTTGGAAGGTAGATGGATAGCTATAATTGGCATGGATAGTTATGGATGCGGCTAGTGGTAGGATAGTGGATAGGTAGATGGATGATAGATGGATAGTTGGATAGTAATTGGATGGGGAGAGGATGGGGTAGATAAGATACGTAGCATGAGATGGGGAGATGGATAGATAATTGATGTCTGGCTAGTTGGGCGGGGTCAGATGGATAGATAGATGAGAAGTTGGATAGATAATTGGATGGGAGATGGATAAGATAGTTTGGATGGGTAGTGGATAGTTGGATAGATAATGGATGGGTAGGATCGATAAGATAGTTGCGATAGGCTGATGTGATGGGTGTAGATAGGAATAGGTAGATGGTACTGGAGTTAAGATGGATAGATAATTAGGCATGCGGTAGATGTCATGGAAGCAGAGGATGATAGTATGAGATAGATAATTGGTTAGGGTAGATGGATGGGTAGATGGAATAGGCGTAGCTGCGATAGATAATTGGATGGATATGTGGTATGGCCGTAGATGGATAGAATAATTGGATGGATAGTTGGTGGGTAGATGGATAAAGATAGTTGGATGGAGTAGATGGAATGGGTAGATACAGGACGAGTAGTTGTGATAGATATAAGGGGATGATTAGTTGAGAGATAGCTAGTAGCGGGACTAGTAATTGCGATAGAGGTATATGGATGGGTAGATGATAGATAAGTGGATGGCATAGATGGATGCCGGTAGATGCGATTATGTCTGGATGGATAGTTAGGATAGGTAGTATGGATAGATAATTGGATGGGTGAGGGATGCGGTAGATGGATAGATAATATGGCGCATGGGTAGCATGGCATGGCATAGATAATGGATGATCGATGACGATGCCGGTAGTTCGGATAGATCGTTGGATAGATCTGGATTGGAGATGGATGGGGTAGATGGATAGCGTAGATGGAGAGATAATAGGATGGGTAGATGCCGATAGTAGATAATTGGTATGGTTAGTGGATCGGTATGTGTATGCGATAGATAATTGGAATGAGTAGATGGTTTATGGTCGATGGATGGGTAGATGGATGGATAGATAATTGGATGGATAGATGGATGGGTAGTTGGATAGATAATTGGATGGGTAGATGGATGGTAGATGGATAGATAATTGGATGGATAGATGGATGGGTAGTTGGATAGATAGTTGGATAGATAATTGGATGGATAGTTGGATGGGTAGATGGATAGATAGTTGGATGGATAGTTGGATAGGTAGATGGATAGATAATTGGATGAGTAGATGGATGGGTAGATGGATAGATAATTGGATAGATAATTGCCGATAGATAATTGGGCATGGACTAGTTGGATAGGTAGATGGATAGATAATTGGATGGGTAGATGGATGGGTAGATGGATGGATAGATGGATGCAGGTATAGATGGATAGATGAATGGATGGGAGATGGCTGGGTAGGTGGTAGATAATTGCGATGGTAGATGGCATGGGTTAGATGATAGATAATTGGATGGGTAGATGGATGGGTAGATGGATAGATAATTGGATGGATAGATGGATGGGTAGTTGGATAGATAATTGGATGGGTAGATGGATGGGTAGATGGATAGATAATTGGATGGGTAGATGGATGGGTAGATGGATAGATAATTGGATGGGTAGATGGATGGATAGATAATTGGATGGATAGATGGATGGGTAGTTGGATAGATAGTTGGATAGATAATTGGATGGGTAGATTGATAGATAGTTGGATAGGTAGATGGATAGATAATTGGATGAGTAGATGGATAAGATTAATTGGATGCGATAGTGGATAGGTAGTCATGCGATAGATAATTGGATGAGTAGATGGATGGGTAGATGGATGGGTAGATGGATAGATAGTTGGATAGGTAGATGGATAGATAATTGGATGGATAGATGGATGGGTAGTTGGATAGATAGTTGGATAGATAATTGGATGGATAGTTGGATGGGTAGATGGATAGATAATTGGATGGATAGTTGGATAGGTAGATGGATAGATAGTTGGATAGATAATTGGATGGGTAGATGGATAGATAGTTGGATAGATAATTGGATGGATAGTTGGATAGGTAGATGGATAGATAATTGGATGAGTAGATGGATGGGTAGATGGATAGATAATTGGATGGATAGTTGGATAGGTAGATGGATAGATAATTGGATGGATAGATGGATGGGTAGATGGATAGATAATTGGATGGGTAGATTGATAGATAGTTGGATAGGTAGATGGATAGATAATTGGATGAGTAGATGGATGGGTAGATGGGGAAATAGATCAGTTGCCCGATAGCTAATGGGTATGCGATTAGGTGAGATAGAGTAGAGATAGAATAATTGGTATGGGTAGATGGATGGCGTAGATGATGGTAGATAGGAATGGGTAGAGGGCATAGATAATGGATGGGTGCATGGATTACATGCCGGAGGTAGGATAGATAATTGGATGGATAGATGGATGGGTAGATGGATAGATAATTGGATGGGTAGATGGATGGGTAGATGGATAGATAATTGGATGGATAGATGGATGGGTAGTTGGATAGATAGTTGGATAGATAATTGGATGGATAGTTGGATGGGTAGATGGATAGATAGTTGGATAGGTAGATGGATAGATAATTGGATGAGTAGATGGATGGGTAGATGGATAGATAATTGGATAGATAATTGGATGGGTAGATGGATGGATAGATGGATGGATAGATGGATGAGGTAGATGGATAGATAATTGGATGGATAGTTGGATGGGTAGATGGATAGATAGTTGGATGGGTAGATGGATAGATAGTTGGATAGATAATTGGATGGATAGTTGGATGGGTAGATGGATGGGTAGATGGATAGGTAGATGGTGGATGGTAGATGCGTAGATACTTGATGGGGTAGATGCGCCAAGACTGGAGTAGGTGGATAGATAATTGGATGAGTAGATGGATGGGTAGATGGATAGATAATTGGATGGTAGATGGATGGGTAGATGGATAGATAATTGGATGGGTAGATGGATGGGTAGTTGGATAGATAATTGGATGGGTAGATGGATGGGTAGGTGGATAGATAATTGGATGGTAGATGGATGGGTAGATGGATAGATAATTGGATGGTAGATGGATGCCGCTAGATTAATGGGGAATGGATAGATGGGAGCGCCGTAGTTGGATAGATCAGTTGGATAGATAATTGGATGAGGTAGACATGGGCATGGGTAGATGGAATAAGGTAGAGTGGATAGATAATTGAGATCGGGTAGATCGGGATTAGATTAATTGGAGTGGATAGTTGGATAGGTGAGATGGATAGATAATTGGACATGATATGAGTGAAGATGGATGGGCTAGATGGATAGATAATTGGAGACTAGATAGTTTGGATAGGTCGATGGATAGATAATTGCGTCTTATATGGGTAGATGGATGCGTAGATGGTAGATAATGCGATGGCATAGAATGGATGGGTAGAATGCGATAGATAGTTGGATAGATAATTGGAATGCCGATAGTTCGCCGCTAGTTAGATGGACTAGATAGTTGATGGATAGTTGACGTAGGTAGAGGATAGATAGTTGCTGATTAGATAAATGGCTATGGATAGTTGGATAGGTAGATTGATAGATAGTTGGATAGATAATTGCCGGATGGATAGTTGATAGGTATGCTAAGATGCGATAGCTAATTGGATGGGTAGTGGATGGGTAGATGGATCGGATAGATGGCTATGAGGTAATGAGATAGATAATTGATGCGGTAGATGCGCAAGGGTAGGTGGCTAGATAATTGGTATGGTCAGATGGCATGGGTAAGATGGCTATGGATAGTTGGATGGGTAGATGGATGGGTAGATGGATAGATAATTGGATGGATAGATGGATGGGTAGATGGATAGATAATTGGATGGATAGATGGATGGGTAGATGGATAGATAGTTGGATAGATAATGGGATGGATAGTTGGATAGGTAGATGGATAGATAATTGGATGAATAAGTTGGCATAGAGATTCGCATGTCCGATCGATAGTTGACGAACGATAATGGATGGATCGTTGGAGTATAGGTAGATGCGATAGATAATGGCGATGGGTAGATGGCATGCGCGTAGATGGATGGCATAGATGGATGGGTAAGATGCGATAGATAATTGGATGAGGCTAGATGGATGGTTAAAGCGGGGATATAGATAATTGGATGGTCGATGGATAGGGTAGCTAGGCCCATAGATAATTGGCATGGGGTAGATGCGCGATGGGTAGATGCGATGGATAATTGGATGCGGTAGATGGCATGCCAGTCAGATGCGATAGAGAATCGGATGGCATTAGACATGGATGGGTAGATGAGATTAGATAGTTGCGATAGGTAGATGGATAGATAATGCGATGGGTAGATGCAGATGTATGATGGCTACGATAATTGAGATGCGATAGATGGAAATAGAGGGTTCTTAGATGCGATAGATAATTGGCATGTGATAGTTAGGATAGGTAGATGGTAGATTGTTGGCATGGATAGTTGGAAGGGAAGATGGATAGATAGTTTGGATAGATAATGAGAGATGGATAGGTGGATTTTTTATGCGATAGGTAGAGTGGCTAGCTAATTGGTATGGGTAGATGGATGGGTAGATGGCATGCGATAGATGGATGGATGCGGTTAGATGGATAGATAATTGGATGCGGTAGATGGAGTGGTAGGTTAGGATGGATAGATAATAGGATGGTAGTGGTTGATGGGAGATGATAGATAATTGCGAAATGGTAGTGGTATGGGGACGAGATGGATAGATAATTCGGCATGGGTAGATGGATGGGTAGATGGAATACAGATAATGGTATGGGGTAGATGGATGGGTAGATGGATAGATAATTGGATAGATAATTGGATGGGTAGATTGATAGATAGTTGGATAGGTAGATGGATAGATAATTGGATGGATAGATGGATGGGTAGTTGGATAGATAGTTGGATAGATCATGTGCGACATTGAATGGGTAGATGGATAGATAGTTGGATGGGTAGATGGATAGATAATTGGATGGGTAGATGGATAGATAGTTGGATAGATAATTGGATGGATAGTTGGATGGGTAGATGGATAGATAATTGGATGGGTATATGGATGGGTAGATGGATAGATAATTGGATAGATAATTGGATGGGTAGATTGATAGATAGTTGGATAGGTAGATGGATAGATAGATGGATAGATATAGATGGATGGATAGATGGATGGATAGATGGATAGATAGTTGGATAGATAATTGGATGGATAGTTGGATAGGTAGATGGATAGATAGTTGGATGGATAGTTGGATAGGTAGATGGATAGATAGTTGGATAGATAAATGGATGGATAGTTGGATAGGTAGATGGATAGATAGTTGGATAGATAATGGGATGGATAGTTGGATAGGTAGATGGATAGATAATTGGATGAGTAGATGGATGGGTAGATGGATAGATAATTGGATAGATAATTGGATGGGTAGATTGATAGATAGTTGGATAGGTAGATGGATGGGTAGATGGATAGATAATTGGATAGATAATTGGATGGGTAGATGGATAGATAATTGGATGGGTAGATGGACATGGCGAATAGATGGATTAGATAATTCGAGTATGGGTAGATGGATGGGTAGATGGATAGATAGTTGGATGGTAGATGGATAGGTAGATGGATAGATAATTGGATGGGTAGATGGATGGGTAGATGGATAGATAATTGGATGGATAGATGGATGGGTAGATGGATAGATAATTGGATGGGTAGATGGATGGATAGATAATTGGATGGATAGATGGATGGGTAGTTGGATAGATAATTGGATGGGTAGATGGATGGATAGATAATTGGATGGATAGATGGATGGGTAGATGGATAGATAGTTGGATAGATAATTGGATGGATAGTTGGATAGGTAAATGAATAGATAGTTGGATGGGTAGATGGATAGTTGGAATGGATACTTTTTTTTGTTGGCATAGGGCATAGGTAGATGGATGGGTAGATGGATAGATAATTGGATGGATAGTTGGATAGGTAGATGGATGGGTAGATGGATAGATAATTGGATGGATAGTTGGATAGGTAGATGGATGGGTAGATGGATAGATAATTGGATGGATAGTAGCAGATAGGCTAGATGGATGGGTAGATGGATAGATAATTGGATGGATAGTGGATAGGTAGATGGGATGGGCTCTCTTGGTAGATGCGATAAAGATAATTGGATGGATAGGTAGATGGATGGGTAGTTGAGAAACCAAAAATGGATCTTCTATGTCATAGAATGTCTATGTCTTCCCTTTTCAAACCTTTATTTTTAAGAGTGTTTTATAAAATGATTGCAAAAGTAGTGTGTTGTGTTTATTATTTGGGTTTGACCAATTGGGTTTCTAACTATGTTTAAATGATCGTATCATAGCATGAGTTTGTATCGCATTTTTAGTGTATTTCTAGTTCATTTTCTCCTCTTGTTCTCCAGGATTCAGTCGTGTGACAGATTCTCTTCAGAAACTGCATGTTGATGGCTGTGTTGTTCTTTGCAGGGATCTGAGCCGTAACAAGTTACGCACGTTTCCTGAAGCGCTGCTCGCCAGCCTGCCGCAGCTCAGCGAAATGTGAGTGTGCTTTTTTTGGGTTGTGTTTTATTTTCCCCTCAGATGTCACGGATGAAATCTACATGTGTGACCGTTTGGTTTTACATTCACAGAAAACTGAGTAACAACGAGTTCGAGTCGATCCCGGATTTGGGCCCAAACGCTGGAAACCTCAGCAGTCTGATTCTGTGAGTATGAAATCATCGTTATCTTGGTTTACTTGCACTAAAGAGTGAAACTGTGATGCTGTTGAAACAGTGATCTGTCTGCTTGAGCGGCCCGATATGACAACTTTGAACTCAACCAATGGGGTGCATTTGGGGGCGGGGCTTTCTGTGTGAGTGACCAATGGCTGTATTTCTGCATTCTGTCTGCTTCCACTAGTGGCACTTTTGAAAGATTAATGAAGTTGGATTTGAGGTCAAATCAAATTAAAAAAAAAAAAGATACATGCAGGTGGATGAAAAATTCAGCTTTCTTCTGAAAACATCACTTGGTTTCCTTCTGTAGAGTTCAGTTTGTTCTGAAGGCGTGAGTTTGTGTTTGAAAAGCATCATTGGTTGGATCTGCATGAGTCAGAACAGTTTGAATCTGGTTTTAATCTTCATGTGAAATATTCATCATTGTCTCATTCATTATAGTCATATGAGTGATTATTTACAGTCATCCAGCAGATTCCATCTTGAAGATTTGACACTTAAAATGACAGAATAATGAAATATTAGTTTCCATCGCGTCGAGAGGTCTGTTTTTTTTTTTTTTTTTTTTCAGTGAGTTTGCCTGAGCGTAGTGAGTGTGTGCTGTGTGTGTGTGTGTGTGGTATTTCCTCTTAGACTCAGAGCACAGTTTGGCAGCGTTTGGTTGGTCTGTTGTCTGTGACGGCGCCTGTGTGTAGTGTTATCTGAGTTTGAGCACCCTGTGTTAAATACAACACTGTCCAGATACATCCGACCGTAGCGCCGCTCTCAAACTAAAACTATGAGACTCTTTTAGCATCCAGAGCGCCTTAGTTTTTGTTGAATCTCGTGTTTAGAATGACATTGGGCCAGTTTTATGCTGGCTTGTCAAAATATTGTCTGATCATTTAAAATAGTGTGAAATTTGAGGGTCAAGATGGATAGTTGAATAGATGGAGAGATATATGGATGGATAGTTGAATAGATAGATAGATAGTTGGATAAATAGATAGATGGTTAGTTGAATAGATAGATGGGTAGTTGGATGGATAGATGGGATTAGATGGATAGATAGATGGGTAGTTGGATGGATAGATGGGATTAGATGGATAGATAGATGGGTAGTTGGATGGATAGATGGGATTAGATGGATAGATAGATGGGTAGTTGGATAGATAGATGGGATTAGATGGATAGATAGATGGGTAGTTGGATAGATAGATGGGATTAGATGGATAGATAGATGGGTAGTTGGATAGATAGATGGGATTAGATGGATAGATAGATGGGTAGTTGGATGGATAGATGGGATTAGATGGATAGATAGATGGGTAGTTGGATGGATAGATGGGATTAGATGGATAGATAGATGGGTAGTTGGATGGATAGATGGGATTAGATGGATAGATAGATGGGTAGTTGGATGGATAGATGGGTAGTTAGATAGATAGATACATGGATTGGTAGATGGGTAGTTGAATAGATAGATAGATAGGTAGTTGGATGGATAGATGGGATTAGATGGATAGATAGATGGGTAGTTGGAAGGATAGATAGGTAGTTAGATAGATAGGTAGATGGGTAGTTGAATAGATGGAGAGATATATGGATCAATGGATGGATAAATGGATAGTTGAATAGATAGATAGATAGTTGGATAAATAGATAGATGGGTAGTTGAATAGATAGATTGATAGATGGATAGATTAGATAGATAGGTAGATGGGTTGTTGAATAAAAAGATGGTTAATTGGATAGATGGATAAATGGATGGATATTTGGATGAACGGATGAATAATAGGATAGAGATGATGGATGGATAGTTGGATAGACAGATGAGTAATTGGATATATAGACGTATAGTTGGATAGATAGTTGGTTGGATGGTTACTTGAATAAATGGATAGATAGATAGATAGATAGATAGATGAATGGATGGTCGTATAGTTGTATAGATGGATTGCGCTATTATGGAATAGTTGGTTGGTTGGATAGATAGATAGATAGAGGAGCTGTTGCTCTGCAGTCAAGTGTTGTCTTGTTGCGTTTCGAAGGTCTCCCTGTACAGGTTGCTCAGGGTGTTCTGAGGTGGATTGCCCTAGGTGTGATTGAAAAATGATGCAGTATTTCAGGACATGCGGCGAACAGTGTAACACAGGCATTATCAAAGCTCAGTCCTTCAATCCGACGGTCACATTTTCCAGCTAATTACTCTTGAGCAGTGGCTTAATAACAGAATATTTTTATTATAATTTAGAGTTTTAGACGCTCTTATTGCTTCAAGGGCCACAAATCCTGTGAAATGGCCCTGTGAATTACATTAGAAGGTGATGGACGGTGAATTACTCCAGCTGGTGGGATGATGCTGCTTTAGTTTTTTGTCGAGCGCTGAAGGAGTCAAAACGAAGGAACGTCAGTCTGAAGAAGAGACGTTGAATAAAGCAGCAGGAGGTACTGAGCCTATACGAATACCAGTCCCCCGTACAGCGTCTCCCTCGCTCTCTCTCTCGTTCGCTTGCTCTCGTATGCAACAGTAGAACTGTGTCAGCTGCATTTATACTGTGCAAGATATATTAGTGTGTTTATCAGCGAGCAGTACTGTTTTATTCGCACTTGAGAACAACAAAATTAGACGTAAGACTAATTCATTCATTATCAGTTTGTTGGTTTATATTCATTTAGTTCCAAACAAAAAGAGACAATAAGAAGCATCTCTTGGATAAATGAAATCGTTGATTTCGAATCAAAATCTGGTTGATTTTTTTCAATTCAATACAATTTATTGTCCCCAAAGGAGAAATTTGTCTTGGAGCCTGCATATACACTGATCAAGCATAACATTACATAATAAAAGCCCACATAGATATAGATGAACCAACATTCCAAACCACAATAACAAAATAAATACATACAATTTTCCCAAATTCTATTTTTATTTTTGCCCAGATTCCGTTTTCATTCCTCTGGATTTCAGAGTGTGTGTGTGCGTGATGTTGAAGACACACAGAGAGTGTGTCTGGTTATTTTCGTTTTAATTGAAAGATTACAGGGCCCTTTGAAAAAAATTTTTATCACGATTTGATTAATTGCACGACCCTACTTCTGATTTTTTTTTCATCCAAAATTTGCCAAATTCTCTAACATTCCGCGTTATGCTGTAAATTCTGTTTTTATGACTGGATTCAGTGATTCTGTCTGCATTTTCCATATTGTGGAAATTCTATAATATTGTAAAATGCTTAATTGATTATATTGATTAATTGTTACTGAGAATCCGAACATTTTCCATTGAATTTGCAGCTGAAATCGCTGTTAAGTGCTGATGTGAAAGGATTTGCTCATTAACGATCTGCAGCAGGATCTTTACAGCATGAGGAAAATATGTTGAAACTGAGTTGAAGTTAATGTGTTTCAGACCGTGTGTGAGCTCTTCTCTGCTCATCTCAGAGCCAACTTCACTTCTTTCCCTTTAGTCTCATCTCACGCACACTCACTCACACACACACACACACTGCCGCCCAGTGTGCGAAAGCTGTACGCTGCGTTGTGAAATTCAGCGAGCGTCTAATAACTCTCATAACGCGCTGACATGCCGAACATTCACAGCGCTGCTTTCACAATCCTCTTTATGTGGAAACAATCTCACCGTGAGCGTTTTTCATATAATCTGTCATATATAACGCTCACGCGTGTTTGTCGTTTAGCTCGCGGCGCTAAAAATACCCCGGCACGCTCAGACTCTGATTAAACTAACGGTGTGTAACAACCTTATTTGCTGAAAATTGGTTGAACAAATTTGAGGTGTGCGGTAGAAAGACACAATGAGCAGCCTTGTTTGTCTGGAACTGCTGCAGGAGGACGGGCGAGAGACTAAAACACTCACGCTAACACCACACACACACAACCGCCACACACACACACACACTCACACACACGCTCGACACACACACACACACACACACACACACACACACACACACGCCCTCACACCCACACACACACACACAAACAAACACCGCTCACACCACACACTCTTACGCAACTCGGCCACCTCAACACACCGATCTCTCACTCACTCACTCACACACACATTCACACACACACTCTCATTCACTCACGCACACACACACTCACTCACGCGCACACACACACACACATCACTCACGCACACAGACAGCACTACTCGCGCACACTCTGGCGCGACACACACACACCACTCTCACACGACGCACACCACATCACATCACTCACGCTCGAAGCACGCACCGCACACACACACACTCACTCACACACGCATACACACACACACACACACGCACACACACACTCTCACACACGCACACAACACACTCACACTCACTCAGCCGCGCGCACACACACACCAATCATGCCCAGCCACACACACACACTCATGCCACACACACACACAACACGCACACACACACACACACACAACACTATTATACACACACCCACACTCTTAGCCACACACATGCGCACACGCGCACACACACACACTCACCACGCGCGAAACCACACAGCCCACTCACTCACGCACTCACGACCCTAAAACACACCTGCCTCACACAGTCGCCCCTCACACACTGCACGCTCACACACACACATATACGCACACACGCCGCCACACCGCCACACACAACAGTCACACTCACCGCTCACACACTACGCTCACACACACACACACTCTTAGAACCACGCGCACACTCGCACACACCCAGCCACACTCACTCACTCACAACACGTCAACGCACGCACACACACACGACTCACGCGCACACACACACACCCTCACGCACACAGACACACACTCGCGCACACTCGCGCGCACACACACACACACACAAGCACACACACACTCAATCACACACGCAGCAAGCACACACACACACTCACTAACGCGCACATCACACACAACACCACTCAATCAAGCCCACAGCACACCACTACTCCAGCGCCACCGCCACGTCACGCACGCACGCACATCCCCACACACACACACACTCGCGCGCTGTGGAAAGTGCATAGCACGTCGTAGAAATTCAGCGAGCTTCTAATAAACTCTCAAACGCTGATGATCAGGGACGTTACTCCCCCCGAAACATTCACAGCGCTGCTTTCACAATCCTCTTTATGTGGAAACAATCTCACCGTGAGCGTTTTTCATATAATCTGTCATATATAACGCTCACGCGTGTTTGTCGTTTAGCTCGCGGCGCTAAAAATACCCCGGCACGCTCAGACTCTGATTAAACTAACGGTGTGTAACAACCTTATTTGCTGAAAATTGGTTGAACAAATTTGAGGTGTGCGGTAGAAAGACACAATGAGCCGCTTGTTTGTCTGAACTCTGAGGAGGAGGGAGAGATAAAACACACACGCTCACACACACACACACACACCACACACACACACACACTCACATAACACGCTCACACACACACACACACACACACACACACCCCACACACACACACACACTATACACACACACACACACAACACACACACACACCACACACTCACACGCATCGCCACAGAAACACACTCACTTTGCGACACGCACGCACACACTCAAAGCGCACACACACACCACACACACACCCACTCACTCACGATCACACCACACATGCCTCACACACGCTCACTACGCGTCACCAACACACGAATCACGCAAGCTACGCACGCCACACACACACGCCACACACACACACACACGCACTCACCCACACACACACACACACAAAAAAAAACACACACACACACACACACTCATGCACACGCACACACTCAGCCACGCACAAACACACACACACACACAAGCACACACACACTCTTACACAGCACACTCTTACCACACATCGCGCACACTCGCCACACACTCACTCACCAAGCACGCAACGCACACATTGCGCACGCCACTCACTCACTCACTCACGCTCAACACACATGCTCACACTACGCTCACACACTCCACGCTCACACACACACATCTTACGCACCACCACACAGCGAACATCGCACACACACGCTCACACACACAGGCACAATCACGCATCACACACACACGCTCACACCCACACCACTCTTGAAGCACACTCGCCACACCTCGCTACACACACGACCTAACCACACATCACACACCTGCCCGACAAACACATTCACTCACTCACGCGCACACACACACACTCACACACGCACACACACACTCACTCACTCACACACACACACACACAATCACACACTCTTACGAACACGCGCACCACTCGCACACACCGACTCACATCAACTCCCACTCACACACGCACGCAGCTACGCCACACCCAATCAATATACGCGCACACACACACTCACGCACGCACAAGGACACAACTCGCGCACCACTAGCGCGCAACACACACTCTCACACACGCACACATCACAATCACACTCACTCACTCACACACACACGCACGCACGCATACACACACACTCACTCACGCGCACACACACACATCACTCACGCACACAGACACACTCGAGCGCACACTCGCGCGCACACACACACTCACACACACACCCACGACACACACACACACTCTTACGCACACACACACCTCTAACCACACACGCGCACACTCGAACACAGCTCACACACACTCACTCACTAACTGCAACGCACGCCATGCAAACACGACAAACAAACACACACACACTCACTACTCACGCACACACTCTCACACACACACACACTCTCTCACCACACACACACACACACACACACACACACACACACACCCAACTCTCACACACACGCATCACACACTCACGCACACACACACTCTCACACAAGCACACACGCACACACACGCTCTCGGCAGATGTTGAAGACACACAGAGAGTGTGTCTGGTTATTTTATGGCTGTTCATAATAATTACACTGAGGTAATAAACAGGAACTAGAATTGAGACTGACATTCCTTACGTATTTGCTGTTGTTTTTTTCAATCTGAGGGACAGTCTTAAATTTTTTTTAATGAAAAATAAAAAGTTTTTTATGGTCCGAGACTCTGTTCATAAATGAGGTGCTCGACTTCTTTGTTTCGTGTCGGATGCTTCATTCACACGTCTGTCTCTCCAGAGGATCTGCTCCGGCACGTCCCGCGTCTTATCAGTCTCGCTCTCTCAACACCTGTGACTCATTCTTCCTTCACTTCACAAAAGCACAGACTTCCCATCATGCCTCTGGGCACCGCTCAACACAACAGTTCAATGCCTTGTTTTTTTTTGAAAGGTGTTTGTTTTTCACCGTGGGCTTTTCTTAAACGAGAACGAGTTCTGCCTTGAGCTGAAGATGAGAAACAGAAACATTGAAAATAATGTGTGTTTTATGGTACATACATATATATATATATATATGTTGCATGGCTATATTTACTACTTGTTATAATTAATAAAAAATATAAAATGTAATAATAATAAAGTAAGAAAAAAGATGCCTTTAAACAAATCTTAAAAATATGGTACGTCTTCATGTTGTTTCTACATTAATTTGGAGATTTGATGTGAAAATATGTCTATTTACAAATTATTGTTAGGTAAGCTTTATAATGTACAAATGTATCTGTTCTTGACTAATGAAGCATCTTCAGGGAGTTTAAGCTCATTTTAGACTAGTTTGTTTTTTAAACTAGTTTGCTTTTGTTTAATTTAAGTCCTTTTAGACTAGTTTAGCCTTTTAAATACTAGTTTAAGCTCTTTTAGACTAGTGCTCCTTTATGCTCCTGTAGACTAATTTAAGCCAATTAGTTTAAACTTTATGACTAGATTATGCTCCGTACTAGTTTATGGTCATTTAGACTAGTTTAAGCTCATTGTCAACATACATTAATATATATTCATATACACTTTCTCTAGAAAGAGTTATTTATGATGATTTTCATCATGTTTATGTGCACAGATGTTTTATTTCATCACTTGATTAATGAAGTGTCTTCGGTGAGCGTTTCCGATCACACGTATGTGGCGTGTCGTCATTTGTCCTCTCTTATGATGTCAGTGCCGTGTTTGTTGAGTTACGCTCAGTTTCATCCCGTATAAACCCAAACCGAGTGTGTGTGACTGTCTGAAGGTTTAGACCTGCGATTCCAGGCTCGCGTCCGACACACAAAGGCGGCTCTGTGCCCTCCGTGTTTCTAACACAAGCAGCTCCTGCACTGCAATTTAGGAGGCGTGCAGCTCGGGAAAAATTGTGGGCTCAGCCAGCCGGGCTTTCACGGAGTGGACAAAGGCTTCATCATCCTCGTAATGGCAGGGCAGGGGTTTTTTTTTTTTTTTTTTTTGTTTAACATACCTTGTTAGTAATTACCTTTATAAACCAAATAACACACTTCTGAACCCAACGGCTGTTTTGAGCTGTCAGAGACATCAGAGAGCCGGAATCTGCTTTCTGAAATGCCTCCGCTTGTGTTTTCAGAGCAAACAACAGGATCTCGAGGATCTCGGCAGAGCGGCTCAGTTCGCTGGTCGCCCTGGAGATGCTGGACCTTAGCAACAACAATATTATGGAGGTTCGCGCCGGGGCTTTTCCTCCTCTTCCTCTGAAAAACCTGTGAGTCCTTCTTCTGTTCTCAACTGACCTGCTTTCCAGAAACTGCCAGGAGTCTCACATCAGCTCACTGTGTCACTCCTCAGTGCTAACAGTGACCTTTCACACTAGTTTAAGCTCTTTCAGACTAGTTCAAGCTCCTTTAGACTAGTTCAAGCTCCTTTAGACTAGTTCAAGCTCCTTTAGACTAGTTTAAGCTCTTTTAGACTAGTTCAAGCTCCTTTAGACTAGTTCAAGCTCCTTTAGACTAGTTCAAGCTCCTTTAGACTAGTTCAAGCTCCTTTAGACTAGTTCAAGCTCCTTTAGACTAGTTCAAGCTCCTTTAGACTAGTTCAAGCTCCTTTAGACTAGTTCAAGCTCCTTTAGACTAGTTTAAGCTCTTTCAGACTAGTTCAAGCTCCTTTAGACTAGTTCAAGCTCTTTTAGACTAGTTCAAGCTCCTTTAGACTAGTTCAAGCTCCTTTAGACTAGTTCAAGCTCCTTTAGACTAGTTCAAGCTCCTTTAGACTAGTTCAAGCTCCTTTAGACTAGTTCAAGCTCCTTTAGACTAGTTTAAGCTCTTTTAGACTAGTTCAAGCTCTTTCAGACTAGTTCAAGCTCTTTCAGACTAGTTCAAGCTCTTTCAGACTAGTTAATGCTCCTTTAGACTAGTTTAAGCTCTTTTAGACTAGTTCAAGCTCTTTTAGACTAGTTCAAGCTCTTTCAGACTAGTTCAAGCTCTTTCAGACTAGTTCAAGCTCCTTTAGACTAGTTCAAGCTCTTTTAGACTAGTATAAGCTCCGTTAGACTAGTTCAAGCTCCTTTAGACTAGTTTATGCTCCGTTAGACTAGTTTAAGCTCTTTTAGACAAGTTTAAGCTCTTTTAGACTAGTTTAAGCTCTTTTAGACTAGTTTATGCTCCGTTAGACTAGTTTATGCTCCGTTAGACTAGTTTAAGCTCTTTTTAGACTAGTTTATGCTCCGTTAGACTAGTTTAAGCTCTTTTAGACTAGTTTATGCTCCGTTAGACTAGTTTAAGCTCTTTTTAGACTAGTTTAAGCTCTTTTAGACTAGTTTAAGCTCTTTTAGACTAGTTTATGCTCCTTTAGACTAGTTTATGCTCGTAGAATAGTTTAAGCTCTTTAGATTAGTTACAAGCTCTTTTATGATAGTTTATGCTCCGTTCGACTGTGTAAGCTCTTTTAGATAGTTTTATTGCTCCGTAGAGAGTTTAAGCCTTTTTCGACTAGTTATGCTCTTAGAAAGTTTTAGGTCATTTAGACAATAGCTTGTGCTCCGTTAGACTAGTTTAAACACAGCGGTGTTTCCTTACTGAATGAATCCTCGTTTTTGAACGAATCGAGTGAGTCAGCGATTCAGTAACCCATTCATAAAGAATGAATCAGCCATTTGAACGAATCTGTTGAATGAATGACTAAATGACTCGCTCATTAAAAGTCTTTGCCGCCAACTATTGGTGGTTTGGTTTCATATTTATAAGTATCATTGCATTTTTCCCTTCATTTCTTAATTGTATGTTAATAAAATGATTTAAAACATTAATCTTATAAAATTATTTATGCATTTGCAATTGTGGCGTGAATGCATTTATGGCACCTCTGCGCTTCATCAAACAATCTGTGTAAATATATCTAATGCCTCTTCAGATGCAGCTTCTGTGTTTCCTGCAGTGGAAAGTTGTTGATACTGATTTAATTTAAATGGTAACAACTCTACAGTTTCTAACTGAATTAATTGAAACAATGTAAGAATTTGATGTGAAAGATGTCACATTTAATCAGGTTAGGGGAAATAAATGACTATTTATAAACATAGTGGAAAATGACATCTGTTTTGTTACATACCGCAGCTCATTTCTTACTCTTTCCAGTCACAGAGCACTTTATTTTGAGAGTTAAGTGAGAGAACTTTGTCCAGATTGGGGGAATTGTAATGTTTAATAATCGTGTGTTTCTGCAGGTTGATGAATAATAACCGTATTTCCACGCTGGAGCACGGCTGCTTCAGTAATCTGTCCAGCTCGCTGCTGGTGTTAAAGCTCAACAAAAACCGTCTGAGCTCCATCCCGCCCAAGATCTTTCCTCTACCGCACCTGCAGCACCTGTAAGTGACGCGCTCACATCCGTCTCATGCCACGGCGTGCCTGTTCCTGACCGCTGTGCTTGTGATTGACAGAGAGCTGAGCAGGAACCGCGTGAGGCGCATCGAGGGTCTGACGTTTCAGGGGCTTCACGGCCTGCGCTCGCTGAAGATCCAGAGGAACGGCATGACGCGGCTCATGGACGGCGCTTTCTGGGGTCTGAACAACATGGAAGTCCTGTGAGTGGAGCGGACACGCATGACGTTTAATCGTTCGTGCTTAATCATGTTAATTTCGTTGACAAATAACTTTTGTCAGCAACATTTTTTTCACTTACGACGACGAGACGATAACGAACTAAAACTCTTTTTGAATGACAAAAACTATGATGATTTTCGTCAACGAATAAAAACGAGATGAAAATGTTAGGGAGGGACGATTTGGGAAGAGATTCATTCAGAAGGAATCTGCTGCGTGGTTCGGAGGTTAGATGCGTACATATGAACCGGCGGGACACAAGCTAACATACACTTGCTGCACGTCGCATAAAACAGTCCGGTTTTCTGAGCGCAGACACTGAAGCATAACGTTACACACACAGAAAGCGCCTCTCACAGCGCGCGAGTAACGTTACTCTCTCACGTCGCATGAACGGAGAATTACACACAAAAGGATGTCGAATTGTCTGTTTTGACGAGTATTCACGTAAACAGAGTTGATTGCGTCTTAAGTGAACGTAAACAGCAGGAAGCGCGTGTATCAGTGCATTGCATCCGTTGCAGCGGTGCATTCGGTTTTAAAGGGACAGCAGCCTAATTTAGTTGCTCTCGAGTCATTGATGTTAATCAAGCAACAACAGAAAGACCGAAAACCACGCACTGCTCTTGACTGAAAAACTTTAGTAGCCCTAAAGATTAATCTAAATTTATTTATAGAAATAAATATGTCTGCTTGAAAGAATGAAGAATATGGTAAACAAGTTGCTATAAAGAATGCATAATTAGCCGATATAACCATTGATATTTCATTAAAAAGAAGACCATGTTCTTGTTCTTTGAGAAGTGGTTTTATTTAATTATAACATAAAGGCATGTTGTGTGTCACCGCAGTTAAATCATGATAAAACCTTAATATCAAACCTATGTAATGAGTTTGGAAATTTTAGAGAAATGCTTAATAAATGCATTACACTAACTAAACCCATTAGATTTTAGCCGACTAAATTTACTGTAGATTTAGTCGACTAAAATCTTATGATATTTAGTCGACTAAAACTAGACGACTAAAATATAACAAACTAAATGGCATTTTAGTCAAAAGACTATGACTAAAACTAAATAAAAATTGACTGTCAAAATTAACACTGGTGATGTGTGTGTGTTTGTGCACGTGTGTGCGGTGTGTGTGCGCGTAGCTGTATGGCGTGCGCCGCTGTGTTGGCGAGCGTGTGGTTTGTCGTGTGCGTGTGTTTGTGCGCGTGTGCGTTGTGGTGTGTGGGTGGGTAGGGCGTGTCTCTTGTGTGATTGTGAGATGTGTGTGTGTGTGTGTGTGTGTGTGTGTGTGTTGTGTGTTTGTGAGCAGGCAGCTGAGGAGTACAATAACCTGACGGAGGTGAGTAAAGGCTGGCTCTACGGCCTCCTGACGCTGCAGCAGCTGCATCTGTCACACAACGCCATCAGCCGCATCAAACCCGACGCCTGGGAGTTCTGCCAGAAACTCGCCGAGCTGTGAGTCTACAGATGCTGTCTTCCTCACCTCTCTGTCCAATCTAGGGCCCTATGATTTCCGTGATGCAGAAAACACGGGACGGAATCCAGTCATAAAAACTGAATTTACTGTATAACGCGGAATGTCACAGAATTTGCCAAATTTTAGACCAATAAATCAAAAGTAGGTCAGTACACCTTAGACAAAACGCGGACAGGATCTGAGAGTAGAATCCTGCATGTTCTGTGTGCCTATGGTTTCATTTACTACACGCATAGTGAGGCGCGGCCGATGCTCGTGATGTTTTCAGCCTCAATATATGAGTTCATAAACACATCAACATAATCTCTAAAACTGCTCAGAGAGTCACTTCATGAGCATTTCATGTGTTTCATTTGAGAAAAACTAGATCAGAAACTAAAAGGTCTTCACAGCAACCCGTCAAAATAAGAGTTTGTTTTAACTTAAAGAAACTGTGACAAATATATTCTTATGGAATGGAAGTGTACTACTACTACTACTAATACAATTATTATTTAAATGTAATTGGGTTTTTATGCCTTCCTAGAAATTATCATGAAAAATGTAAATGCACAACACATATTTAAAAAAAGACAAATAAAATAATGAATTTTTTGCCTTGATAAAAATAAGTTTTTTTTTTAAAATAAGAATCAGTTAAATTACAGGGCTTTTGATTATTCAATTTTAATTAAAACTAGAAAAAAGGGAATCTTGAAATTAAAATGAAACACGACTTTAAGAAAAAAAAGGGGTCCTAAAAATGTAATTTTTGTTAAAATAAATTCTCATCTCTTTTTTTTATTGTTCTGTTGGATAAGTGATATAAAGACTGAAGCTAGTAGATTTTTGAGAGGTCGAGCCCTGTTGACATTATGGCATTTTGTATGACTATTTTGTTTAAGTATTTTTAGACTACACTGTAAAAAAAAATAAAATAAAAAGTTTCGAAATTGTAAATAAAGCAAAGATAATTGGAGTAAATTTTACAAGAACACTGCAAAAAATGATTTTCTTAGTATTTTTGTCTTGTTTTCTTAAATCAAGATACGTTTTCAATATCTGCCAGTGGGGTAAGAAAAATTATCTTTATTCAAAAGGAAATCATGCCCCATTAGCAGATATTTTTCTTGTTTTAAACAAAATTTGTGATAATATTTTCTGAAAACAAGACTTAATATCTTAAGTCAGTTTGCTTGTCAAGTAAATTGATCATGATTCAAGAATGTTTAGATATTTTTACTAGAAAGCAAGTCAAAAATACGAAGTAAGAGTTTTTTTTTTCCATGAAAATATTATTTTTGACAGTCTTTCAATTACAAAATTGAGGCTAATGTTTAATTAAATGTGTTACTCTGCCATTTCTCTGTAATTATTTGTGAAATTTGCCAGCAGTTTCTGAGTGGAAATGGTTTAAAAATAAATCCTAATTTTTTTTCGGTGGTTTAACCTCTTTTGGACTAGTTTAAGCTCTTATGTAACTATTTAAACGTATATCTTAACATGTCGGTTTTTAAGAAAACCTTCAATATCACGATCAACCCAAACAGTTTTTATTAACAGATGCCGTCGGTTCAGGATTGATATAATGGATAAATAATGTGTTTTTGGGCATTTAATGAATGTGTTTATAGGAAGGAATTTTTATTTTCTTTTATTGTCTTTTTTTTATTCTATTATTGTTATTAATTCATATGTATTAATTTAGCAAACATTTGTAAATGCACACTCAGAAAAAAAGTACAAACAAAAGCTGTCCGGAGCGGTTTTTTTTTTCGGAGGTACCTTTTTAAAAGGCACACCTTTGTACCTAAACAGTCCGTATTGGTACCTTAAAGGTACATACAAGTACCTAAACAGTCCGTATTGGTACCTTAAAGATACATACAAGTACCTAAACAGTCCGTATTGGTACCTTAAAGATACATACAAGTACCTAAACAGTCCTTATTGGTACCTTAAAGATACATACAAGTACCTAAACAGTCCGTTTTGGTACCTTAAAGGTACATACAAGTACCTAAACAGTCCGTATTAGTACCTTAAAGGTACATACAAGTACCTAAACAGTCCGTATTAGTACCTTAAAGGTACATACAAGTACCTAAACAGTCCGTATTAGTACCTTAAAGGTACATACAAGTACCTAAACAGTCCGTATTAGTACCTTAAAGGTACATACAAGTACCTAAACAGTCCGTATGGGTACCTTAAAGATACATACAAGTACCTAAACAGTCCGTATTAGTACCTTAAAGGTACATACAAGTACCTGAACAGTCCGTATGGGTACCTTAAAGGTACATACAAGTACCTAAACAGTCCGTATGGGTACCTTAAAGGTACATACAAGTACCTAAACAGTCCGTATTGGTACCTTAAAGATACATACAAGTACCTAAACAGTCCGTATTGGTACCTTAAAGATACATACAAGTACCTAAACAGTCCTTATTGGTACCTTAAAGATACATACAAGTACCTAAACAGTCCGTTTTGGTACCTTAAAGGTACATACAAGTACCTGAACAGTCCGTATGGGTACCTTAAAGGTACATACAAGTACCTAAACAGTCCGTATGGGTACCTTAAAGATACATACAAGTACCTAAACAGTCCTTATTGGTACCTTAAAGATACATACAAGCACTTAATCTGTACATATTAGTACCTAAAAGGTACATATTAGTACCAAAATAGTCCGTATGGGTACCTTAATTAAAGGTACATAAAGTACATGAAACAGTCCGTAGGGTACCCTTAAAGGTAAATACAAGTACCTAAACAGTTCCGTCTTGGTACACCTTAAAATTTACATACAAAGTCCAAAACAGTCGTTTTATATGGTGACTTAAAGGTACATACAAGTACCAACAGTCCGTATGGGGACCCGTAAAGGTAAATACAAGTACCTGAACAGTCCGTCGTGACTTATGGGTACCTTAAAGGTAACATACAAGTAACTGAACAGTCCGTAGGGTACCTTAAAGATACACAATACACGTACAAGAACAGCCGTTTTGGTACCTTAAAGGTACATACAAGTACCTGAACAGTCCGTATGGGTACCTTAAAGGTACATACAAGTACCTAAACAGTCCGTTTTGGTACCTTAAAGGTACATACAAGTACCTAAACAGTCCGTTTTGGTACCTTAAAGGTACATACAAGTACCTAAACAGTCCGTTTTGGTACCTTAAAGGTACATACAAGTACCTAAACAGTCCGTTTTGGTACCTTAAAGGTACATACAAGTACCTGAACAGTCCGTATGGG
The DNA here is from genome assembly GCA_018155175.1 of Sinocyclocheilus anophthalmus. Taxonomy (NCBI): domain Eukaryota; kingdom Metazoa; phylum Chordata; class Actinopteri; order Cypriniformes; family Cyprinidae; genus Sinocyclocheilus; species Sinocyclocheilus anophthalmus. The sequence continues at coordinate 379,981 of JADLZN010000917.1, forward strand.
TACCTTAAAGGTACATACAAGTACCTGAACAGTCCGTATGGGTACCTTAAAGGTACATACAAGTACCTAAACAGTCCGTATTAGTACCTTAAAGGTACATACAAGTACCTAAACAGTCCGTATTAGTACCTTAAAGGTACATACAAGTACCTAAACAGTCCGTATTGGTACCTTAAAGATACATACAAGTACCTAAACAGTCCGTATTGGTACCTTAAAGATACATACAAGTACCTAAACAGTCCGTATGGGTACCTTAAAGCTACATACAAGTACCTAAACAGTCCGTATGGGTACCTTAAAGATACATACAAGTACCTAAACAGTCCGTATTGGTACCTTAAAGATACATACAAGTACCTAAACAGTCCGTATGGGTACCTTAAAGGTACATACAAGTACCTAAACAGTCCGTATTGGTACCTTAAAGGTACATACAAGTACCTAAACAGTCCGTATTGGTACCTTAAAGGTACATACAAGTACCTAAACAGTCCGTATTGGTACCTTAAAGATACATACAAGTACCTAAACAGTCCGTATTGGTACCTTAAAGATACATACAAGTACCTAAACAGTCCGTATTGGTACCTTAAAGATACATACAAGTACCTAAACAGTCCGTATGGGTACCTTAAAGGTACATACAAGTACCTAAACAGTCCGTATGGGTACCTTAAAGATACATACAAGTACCTAAACAGTCCGTATTGGTACCTTAAAGGTACATACAAGTACCTAAACAGTCCGTATTGGTACCTTAAAGGTACATACAAGTACCTAAACAGTCCGTATTGGTACCTAAAAAGTACAAAAGTGTACCTTTTGAAAGTGACAGCTTTTGTACCTTTGTTTCTGAGAGTGTAAGTGATACACAAGTAAAGAACTGTGATTAGTCCTTCATTGACGTTTAAAGAGCATCTGGCTGCTGTTTTGTTGAATCCTTTGCTTAATATTTTCGTTGTCTGTCTGTCAGCGATCTGAGCTGGAACCAGTTGAGCCGTTTGGAGGAAGGTAGTTTCGTTGGTCTCAGCGTCCTCAAGCAGCTACACATCGGAAACAACCGCATCAGTTTCATCGCTGATGGAGCGTTTCGAGGCCTCGCCAACCTGCAGGCTCTGTGAGTTTGTTATGACTTGAACGAGCTGTTTTTGCAGTTTCGTTTCGATAAATGTGTTTATGTGTCTTTCTTTAATTTATCAGTGTTTATTACTAGAGTATTCTGAGTAGCAGATGATCCATAAAACTATTTTTTATAAATGTACACGCCATGAGTCACATGTTCGTCACTCGTTTGGCTCTGGCATTTGGATCAACGTGTTCGTTTGTTCATGTATGTGTCTCCGCCCACTTCACCGCTTCACTCTTAAACAGAACCTAAAGGCAGAGTTCAGCGCAGCTTTACGACTCGTCTTTTCCGGGTGTGGATTTTAACAGTGTGGTTTCTCCGATTTCTCGCCCTCTCCAGAGATCTGAAGCATAATGAGATCTCATGGACCATCGAGGACATGAACGGCCCTTTCTCTGCTCTCGACAATCTGAGGAAACTGTGAGTGATCTGAGTTGCTTATTCATTGTTTGCGATATTATACAATTTTTAGAGCTGTCAATTTAGTGCATTTGACGTACAGACATGTGTTATCTTACATTGATGAACAGGACGACAACTGACTGCGTGAATGCAGTTATATGAGCCTAAAATTCAAGATATGAGAGAAAAAACACACCTCTTATATTTATATCATATGAAGATAGTTTAGTACTATCAACACACCCTGCAAGTAATCCTCAAGATCTGCACCACTGCAGCCGTCATAGTGATTGTTCACAGCAGTTCACTAAACAAAAGCTACTTTTGTGCGAAACATTTTAGACACGATGTTGTCTGTTTTGCTCAATTTTGCATATTAAAATAGTTCAATTAAAGCCACAGCAGATCTCGAATCACATCAGCGGTGATTCGTTGAATCTGCGGGTTTGAATGAATCGAGTGAGTCAATGATTCAGTGACTAATTCATAAAGACAGTCACTTGTTTTGTTCCTGAATGAATCAGTGTTTTAAACCATTTGTTTGAGTGAATGATTCAATGACTCATTCACTTGCTTCATTGGCTGTTTGAATGAATCGGTTGTATGAATGATTCAATGACTCACTCATTAAGACAGTGACTCGCTGGAATCTAAATATTTCTCTCTAAAGCTATTTTTTTTGTAATGTTTTTTTCATCTAACGCAATGACTTGAAAAGACCTTTAGGGAGGTGATTTCTTAGCCAAAATTGATGTGTGATCCATTTGCGATTAACACATCATGAAATTGTAATCGCTTGACAGCCCTAGTAAATGCTCTAAATAGGTTCGCTATCATTGCACTCTCCTGAAAGCATTCGTTTTTTCTGTTCCTCAAGGTTCCTCCAAGGCAATCGTATCCGATCGGTCACCAGGAAGTCCTTCACAGGCCTGGACCTGCTGGAGCAGCTGTGAGACTCTCTCTCAGATCTGAAACATGTGAGAATGATGCATGTTTGTTAGGTTCTTAAACGCCTGTTCTGTCCTCACATCGCAGGGACTTGAGCGACAACGCCATCATGTCGGTTCAAGCCAACGCTTTCTCTCAGATGAAGAAGCTGGCAGAGCTGTGAGTATGAATCTGTGCTCCTGCACTGAAGCCGCTCGTGAAGCTGCAGTGATTATTCACGTGTCTCTCGCTCCATCAGGCACCTGAACACCTCCAGCCTGCTGTGCGACTGCCAGCTCAAGTGGCTTTCTCCGTGGGTGGCCGAACACGCTTTCCTTCCTCTGGTGAACGCCAGCTGCGCCCATCCACATCTGCTGAAGGGCAGAAGCGTTTTCGCCGTCGCCCACGATGAGTTTGTGTGCGGTGAGTGTTCGTTTGAGAACCTATTCATGATTCCATTTCCTGAAACTGCACAGAAGCGGTTCCTTTCATATTTGCAATCAAAACGGTTGTGAATTTGACGAATAAAACTGTGTTTTTTTTAAATAAAGTAATACTTTTATTCTTTAAGGACGCATTAAACTGATGAAAAGTGACAGTAAAAACATTTATAATGTTATAGAGTTCATTTATTTTAAATAAATTCTGTTCTTTTGAACTTTCTGTTCATCCTGAAAAATAAAATGCATCACGGTTTCCACAAAAATATTGTGCAGCACAAATGTTTTCAACATTGATAATAATCAGCATATTAGAATGATTTCTGAAGGATCATGTGACACTGATGCTGAAAATTCAACTTTGATCACAGAAATTAATTACAGTTAACAGATATTCACATTTAGCCTGGAACAATATTTCACAATATTAACTGTTTTTAACCGTCATTATATTTTTTATCAATTATCCACACAAGACCTGGATTAAGGGCTGCTTTGCATCACAGGAATATTAAAGTTTATAATATTATTCACATAGACAAATTATTTTTAGTTGGAATATATTTCCACGATTACTGTTTTTACTGCATTATTTTTGATCAAATTAAAATAAGACTGGAGTAATGGCTGCTGAAAATTCAGCTTTGCATTACAGAAATAAATTACATTTTAACATATATTCAAATAGAAAACATTTATTTTAAACTGCAATAATATTTCACAATATTACTATATATAATTTATTAAATAAATGCAGCCTCGGTGAGCAGAGGAGAATTCTTTATAGTATATGCAAAAAATGGCATTAAAAACTGAAGCTAAACGGAAATTGAGCCAAAAGACAAAACATAATAAAAGATTAATATTTGATGTTTTTGTGCTTCGCAGATGATTTCCCCAAACCCCAGATCACCGTGCAGCCCGAGACGCAATCAGCCATCAAAGGCACAAACGTGACGTTCGTCTGCTCGGCGGCCAGCTCCAGCGACTCCCCGATGACCTTCGCCTGGAAGAAAGACAACGAGGTCCTGAACGACGCAGAGATCCATAACCAGGCTCACCTGCGCTCTCAGGTCAGCGAGGTCAGCGAGGTCACGGAGTACACGACCTCTCTGCAGCTGCGCCACGTGGAGTTCACTAGTGAGGGCAGATACCAGTGCGTCATCTCCAACCACTTCGGCTCCTCGTACTCCAGCAAAGCCAAGCTCACCGTCCACAGTAAGTGTTCGGCTCGACACATTCACACAATTACATCTATATAGACTCTGTTTAATGTTTACATTATTCCGAATCTGTTTCATAACCTGTTTAACCCTCATAATGCATTCATAATCTCTGCTATACTCTACTACGACTTTAACAGTCATAACTTAATATTTTTCAACTAAAACCATATTGTATCTGAAGAGCAGCTTCTCATTAATGAGTGAATGTGAAAAAAAATGCAAAGTTTTGAATGGTACTGGATGTACCCCACTTTTATTGATTAAAACATTTAGGGAAAAAAAATCTTTGAAATTTAAAATTTCGCGTGAACTACACCAAAAAAAAAAAATTTTTTTTTTCTTCTTTTTTTTGTTGATGGGAAATTTTATTTGAATATATCATTGTATGAAATTTATTAGAACGTACCAGTATTAAACCCTTTGAAGAAAAAATGTAAGAATAAAATCTTTAAAATTCACATTAACCTATACCATCTATAATATTATTTATCTAAAAAAAAATTTACTTTTTATAAAAAAAAAAAATTATTTTTTTATTTTATGTTGATGATAAAATTTTATGAATTATCATTGTGGATTTATAAGCCGTACCCAGTATGAAACCCAGTGGAATGAATGGAATTTAAATTCCTTTCAATTATAACTCATAATTGCTCAAAAACAGTCCGAATTTATCAAACCTACATAGTTATTTCTAACGAAACAACATAAATATTTCTCTGAAAAGTTTTCCAACAAAATAAATTTTTTACTTGCATGAACTTTCACTTACAGATGACAAAACGTGATACATTTTTCATGCTGCAGTGGTTCGACATTAAGTGACATATTCATGCTCATCAACAAACTTGTGTGAGATATGGGGAAAAGGCTAAATATATTTACACAATTTTTTGACACCAATATAAACTCATTGATAGTTTTACAAAATTATTTTTGACACTAATGGGTCTCCATACATTCCCGGGTCCGAACATTTTAAATGGTTATACAGTATCGCTTAAAACATAATTGTAAAAAAATCAGGGTGTGCGCGGGTCCTTAAAAAGTAATAAAAGGCCTTAAAATGTCTAAAATTCAGATTCGATGGGTCTTAAATATTTTTTGGTCACATTACCGCTAAAATATCTTTCGTCTGATGGACCTAATGACGGTTTACAATCATTGGACGGACCGAAGATTTTCTTTCGGTAGTTACTGCATCATCCGAGAGAATCGCAGTAGCCGAAAACAGCTACCGTATAATGTTCTCAATAATATCAATAATATAGGTCGAGCTCCAGCTGATCAGCCTTCTAGCTAGTTTAAAATGTTTTTTTTTCGACCGGACTTGATTGAAACATAAGTGACAAAACATAAAAATAATAATAACCAGCGAAGCATGGAAAGGCGAGAATGATTCTTCAATTTAAAATGTACAGCGATTTTATAATGGATAGTGGTGTGGCATTCTGGTATCACGAGGATAGGAGGGTTCGCGCTGTTGAGGCTCTCACTCTGTTTGTCTTTTTGTGAGAGACTTCAAAACGAATGAGCGTGACGGCACACATAAAGAAACTCAGAAGAAACACACCGAGGTATAAATTCTAAATGTTTAGTTTATAAATCATACGTTATTAGTTAAGGTAACAAACCAGCCAGTGAGCTATGTTTGTTTTTTTGTTTTTTGCTGCAAACACCTACTTTCACGGCATGATTCAGTCTATTAAAATACATTCAGAATGATCAGAAATTCAATACATGGGGGCAGAAAGTTTAAGTATTTATACAACTTCATATAGTTAATTTCACATGAAGAGTCCGTTTTTTTCTCTCCACAAAATTACCACGATTACAAGTGTGTTGTTGATTTTTTTTTACAACAGTTCAATAAACTAGAAGTTGATTAAGAGACTTACCGTATTGGCCCGAATATAAGACGACCCCCCTTTTCCAGATGTACCTTTTGGAAAAAGTCTTTTTAAAAAACAAATCTTGTTTTTTTCTCAGTAGAACACATTTTGTCTTCAATTATTTCCATAGTGCATATTTTTCCTATTTTAATTTTTGTTTTGAAAGTATGGTTAAAAACTTTTTTAACTGTCCCAAATGTGTTAAAATTGCAAAGTTGGATTTCCTTGAGTTTGAAATCTATTTTTCCCCGGCAGTGCTGCCGTACTTCACCAAAATGCCGATGGACCTGACGATCCGCGCCGGAGCCACCGCGCGACTGGAGTGCGCCGCTAGCGGACACCCGTCTCCTCAGATCGCCTGGCAGAAGGACGGAGGCACGGATTTCCCCGCGGCCCGCGAGCGGCGGATGCACGTCATGCCGAGAGACGACGTGTTCTTCATCGTGGACGTGAAGACGGAGGACGTCGGCGTTTACAGCTGCACTGCGCAAAACACCGCCGGCGCCGTCTCTGCTAACGCTACGCTAACGGTGCTGGGTGAGAGGATGCATGTGTTTGGCAGAAATGTGTTCATTCTAAAACAGTGACATTACTAATGATGCACCAAAATAATTATATTACGAAACCAAAATTAAAGACTTAATTTAGCTGAAAACTAAAGTATATAAAGAAAGAGAGACTGTATCGTAAATATAAAAAATATATAATAATTTGATCACATTTAATGCATGAAAACATTTTAAATGGCATAAACCGCAGTTTTTCCCTAGAAACTTTTTATTCATTTCGGAATATAATTATTGTATTTTATATATTTAAATAATTTAGAAAAGCATTACCCCTTTTTCATCTTTTTCTAATTTTGTGAAAAGTGACAAAGCACAAAAATTACGGAGATTATTAGATGGGAGGCGCTACAAAAAATGTTTAGTGAAGCTTTATTCATGCATCATCCTCAAACGAATGGATATTGTGAGAATTTCGGTTCTGGGTGAAATCTTTTTTTTAAATTTGAAATAACGTCCCGTTGCTCGTGCAGAGACGCCGTCGTTCCTGCGTCCGCTGATGGACCGTGTGGTGGTGAAGGGCGAGACGGCGGTGCTGCAGTGTATCGCGGGCGGCAGTCCTCCGCCTCGACTCAACTGGACCAAAGACGACAGTCCGCTGCAGGTGACGGAGCGACACTTCTTCGCCGCCGGGAACCAGCTGCTGATCATCGTGGACGCCGCGGACGCAGACGCAGGAACCTACACCTGCGAGATGTCCAACCCGCTGGGCACGGAGCGAGGGAACCTGCGTCTGACCGTCATGCCCAACCCAAACTGTGACTCGGGGCCGGCAGCCGGCGGGGCCCTGGGGCCGGAGGAGGACGGCTGGACTACGGTGGGCATCGTGATCATCGCTGTGGTGTGCTGCGTGGTGGGAACCTCGCTGGTGTGGGTCGTGATCATCTATCACACGCGCCGACGCAACGAGGACTGCAGCGTCACCAACACGGGTCAGTCCCGACCCGACATCGCACGCTTTTAATTAGGGCCCTATGATTTCCGTGATGCGGAAAATGTGGACAGAATTGCAGAATCCAGTCATAAAAACGGAATTTGTCAAATTTTGAATGGATTAATTAAAAGTAGGTAATTACACTTCAATCAAATCGCGATATGGACTAGTATCTGTAAATATTAAGCCACAAAAGACTATTTAAATATGAATCCTGCATGTTCTGCGTGTCTCTGTTAACGAATGGCGCAGACGCGCGGTTTCGTTTACTACACACACACTGAAGCGCGCGGGGATTTCAGCGTCTGCCGTCTCATTAAATGAGGACGTAAACACATGAACAACATCACCAGAGTCACTCACGAGCATTTGACCGGGTTTCATTTCCTAAACACTAGCGTCAATCTCATACACAAAGAACTTGATGTTTCCACGGCAACCCGTCAAAATACATCCGGTTTTGTTTGAAGACTTTGTGCGATTTACTATTTTTTTTTCAGTCATGCCCCTAACCTACTGCGGCTAAAAGGAAACAAACCTAATGTTTTAAGGAATAATCAACAACCATTCTCCATGTTTTTTAATGTTATAGTACATCCCCTTTGTTTTGCCAAAAAATTAAGTTTGCATTAATTTTCTAATACTTCAAGACAATTTAATTAATGTTTTTTATGACCTTCAGTTGATAACCAAGAAACTTTTAACACAACACAGATTTTCTGAGCAAAAAATCATAAGGCTATTTAAGTATAAATGAAACTTGTTTTTATGCTTTCATATAATTAGACATGCTAAAACACAGAAGTTGGTTACAATAAAAAATATGGTGAGAAAAAATAAAACATTTCATAGGCCCTAAACATGTAATATTTGTTAAAGTTTTAATACATTTGTTAAATGGTTTAAGATTCATGATTTTAATTAATTCGACATGCTTTTTGATTAATAAAATATAATTTAACCATTAAAAAGGAGTCGAGAAATTAAACGGAAAAAACGGAATCCTGAAAAAAATCAACGGAATTTATGAAAAAATACCACTGTTTCATAGGGCCCTAGATTGTACTGCATCGGTGACGTTTAACGCTGGGCTAACCCGTGTCTCTCTCTCTCTCTCGTGTTTAGATTATACGCATCTCCCGGCTACATTCCCGAGCTATCGTCGTCTCAGGACGCTTAAGCGGATCGTCAGACGGATTCTGGCGTCCTGAGAGCGGCAGCAGCTTCATTACATCACCCTCCTCGGAGTATTGTACTGCCACCGCAATACCTCCTCATTGCGACGGGACGCCCGCTGTCTTTAATGCACAGAAATGCCTTAAAAACACAAAATAATGTGAAATTTATGGTTAAAAAAAAGTTTTTTACTGTTAAAAATAACGAAATACTGAATAGTGGTTATCAAATACTAAAATAAAGCAATAAGCCCACGAAGCCGTGGCTTACAGTGAATTTATAACGGCTAAGGGGCGTTGTGGAGTGCCTAAAACCCCGTTAGCTGTTATAAAATCACTGTAAACCACGGCTTCACGGGGGTTAGTGCTTTCTATAAAACTTGTATTATTCCATATACTAAAAAAAAAAGTTAGGTTTCACAAAATAAAACACAGCAAATAGTGTAATGATATTAATAAAAACAGTGTTCTTCCACCAAACAATGTAGCTCCTCAGAAACAGTTGGGGTTGCTACAAAGTGGTTGCCGAGCAACACAAAAAGTAAACAAAGGTGTATGTTTGTAGAGACATTTACAACAGCTTCGAACGCGGCTCAGCCAATCAGAATCAAGCACCAGAACTCTCCGCTTTATAATCAGTATTTTATCTTTATAATATACTGACGAGGCTTATTATAGTTTACTAAAACAAAAAAAGGTCACTTGCTTAGAATATAAAATAAAATAAATTGTATTTCAATATTAAAAATATATATTTTATTTCATCTAGTTGCCAAAGCAACAATTTTCATTTGAATTTAGTTTAAATTGATGTACTAAAAATGACTAAAAAGGACTAAGAACAAATTTTTTTTATAATAAAACAACATTTGTTATAATAACACAATTCTCAATGTTTTAATTAAATTGAAAACACGAAAGTAAAAAACTCAAAAGAAAATACCCTATAGACATTTTAAAAAAAACGCCATCAAAACTGTCTAAACGAACTAAAAATAAAATGAAAAACTTAATTGAAAAATTTATACATCTTCTAAATACTCTCATTCAGACTAACACTGATCCTGACAACCACAACAATATACATAATAACAAGAAAACTAAGTATAAACAGTTTTTTACGCCATGAAAGATCATTAACTGTAAATGTCTATTTTTTTCACTTTAAAAGGGCTCATAGTGGCAAACTTAAATTTCCTGGCTTTTTTCATGATAACTGAGGTCTAGGTGTTATTTAACTACCATATAAGTTTCAAAACAGTCAGTCCACAGTAAAATGCACACAGCCTGCATAAAGTTGCTGTGATTTTTCACGAACTGTTGTGACTTCCATAAAAAGTTGGTGTCAGAGCTACACAGTCACCGCCTTCAGTCGCCCCCCCGAGCCCCGCCCACCGTCCCTCTCTCCTTTAGCCACACCCCCAGACAACAGCACGCCCATGCCATTGCTGAGCAACAACAACAACAACAACACGGAAACATGTCAAAAAGGTTAACTTCAACCACGAAACCAGATCGGCCGACCTGTAACGTTACACTCTCACTCAAAGGATGGACGATCTGACAGGATTGTTACTATGAGGTGGATCACATCTAACGTGTAATGTATAGTAAAGACAAACTCACCGTGTCTGTCTAGTCATGATGAAGATGTATATATATTTCAATTTCAGCAGGCAACTATTTTTTACAGCTACATTATTGTTCCAGACACAAATAATCACAACAATGTATATACAATTACAAATGATTATATATAAATCGTCAGTGTGTTGTTTTACACACATGCACAGACATTATTTCATACACGACATAATCATGAGATGCAAGAAACGAGACCATATGCGCACAATGACAAAAAAGACATACTTTAATTGAACTTTCTAATAGTAGTAGTCGCTGCAAACGCGAGGCTTTTTGACGATCGTTTATCTGTCCAGTCTGCTCGTTTTCAAATCCGCGTTTAGCCACAGCTGTCCGGTCGGTTTTTTTTGTCTGGCAGTGGCAGCAGATATGCGATCATATTTCTAATTTGAGGCTGTATTACGTCGCTTCTGGCACCCAACATCACAACAAGATTATATTTTAAGCTCATGCAGCCGAATCTGCGCTGGTTTGAAAGGGCCGCCTCCGGTTTTCCCTTTGTTTTGCTGCCTCCAGCTAGCGCTGTGACGTTGGCTGACTCTAGTTACCTGTGTTTGGCCTGGCCGTGCGTCACTCAGAACACAACAGGCCAATCAGAAGAGAGGCTCATGAATATTAATTAGACAGACCAAAATCTACCTATTCTTTGCAGAGCTCCTGAGAGATGAGCTGTAAAAATATATTGAGATGGTTTTTGGTGCTTATACCGCAAATATATATATTCTTAAGGACATCAAAACCTAAAATAGAACTCCATAAAGGTGTACAATATAGGACCTTTAAAGTTCACTTCCAAAAAGTATTTACAGGACAGCGTTTTACTCATTATATTTATTACAGATTTCTTTTTCTTTGTATATATAGTCCATGTCCAATCAGATGTGTTTCTGGGAATGTCAATTTACAGTTTTTCGCTGTTTCGCATTATAAGATGACTTCCAAAAACTTTACGTTCAACAGTATTGTACCGTAATAAAACATTTTCCTGTTGGATTTATCGCCGTTTTTCAGCGTAAAGCTTTTTTACGGTTGTCTCTCCTCCCGTAGGCCTCTTCCAGCTGGACACAGGAAGTGATGCGGACATGGAGGCGGCGATCGACCCCCTGCTGAGCCATTATCAGGGGCCTGTGGGTTCACTGCTGAGACGGAGCATCCGCTGCAGCCCCGATCTGCCCGACACGTACAGCGGTGAGTAGGGCTGTGCAATTAATCGAAAATCAGTTTCGATTTCGATTTCGGCCTCCAACGATTATGAAAATACAGTAATCGAGATAAAACGACTATTGCGCCCCATTGCGCTTTCGCTCCTACATAATCGTACGTGACGGGACGTGCTTGATTTATTTAAGTTGATTAGAGGACTCGAGTTATGCTTTTAAAAGCGTGAAAGAACTTGAGCTTCCTCGGGAGGCGGAACACAACACAAACATGTAAAGTCATCTTTTTAGTGTCAAATACACACAAAAATGGCAAAATGCGGCGCTTCGTGATTATTCACGTAAACCCTCGTCGGTTATGTAATAAATTAATGTAAAGAGTTAATAATGAAAATGCGCGTGTAACGGTAAATGCGGCTCTTAAAGTGACAGCAGCCTAATATTCCTGCTGCCGACTGTGTGCTTCATATTAATCAAACACCAAAAGACGCATTCAAAATCACTCGCTGCTCTTGAGTGAAGCTTTAATAAGAAACAAAGGAAGGTTAACTCTTACAGTGAAGACTATGCTGTTTTAATTTTCATTTAGGTTATTTAATTTCTCTAGTAGGCCGTTATGAATACTTTAGACTTGCATTAAAAAATCTTAAAGCACAGTTTGTTTCATTTTTTTTATTCTATTGTATTCTTTTGCTTTTTTATTACTGGCATTGTATTCCTTAGCATAAATCATTTCACTAAGTTTTGATCATATGGCCCACTAATAATCGTTTTAAATTATCGTGATTACAATATTGACCAAAATAATCGTGATTTTGATTTTTGTCATCTTCGAGCAGCCCTAGCGTGCGTGTGTTAATCCTGACCTCTTCTTCTTCTCTCGTGCAGCGTGTGCGTCAGAGCAGCGGCCCGTCGGTGTCACTTCCTCCTGCAGCAGGAAGTGTGAGTTCTACACCTGCAGCTCCGCCCTCGAGCCCTTCGATCACATGATGATGCAGCTGGGGGACACTTCCCGCGTGGAGGGCTGTGAGAGCGGAGAGTGTGTTCTGGGCTCCTCGGGGTCATACATGGGTGAGTCTGAGCAACAGGAAACATGTACAGTACGCATAAGAAGTGCTTTACATGCACGTGACAATACAGTGACAATCAACATTTTTTATTATATTAAAAATGTTAATGAATGTTTATTTTTAACTAGTGCTGTCAAATAATTAATAATCGCATCCAAAATATATATTTTTTAAATATAATATACAGTATGTGTGTGTTCTGTGTATATTTAATATGTATACATAAATACACACACATACAGTATATATTTTTTTTTACAATATTTACATGTATTTACATGCATATATTTATATTATATATACATATTAATATATAAACATAACATTTTTTTCTTAAATATATACATGCATGGTTGTGTATTTATGTATACATAATAAATTTACACAGTACAACACATGTTATGTAAACAAAAACTTTTATTTTGGATGCGATTAATCGTTTGACTGGACAATTTTAAACAATTAACAAGCTACAACCCCAAAAATATGTTTGTACTGGTAAAATAACATAATGCTTAAATAAACATATTTATAATATTTAAATGTAAATTAAATAAAAACAAGTTATCAAGGCAGCATTTCCTTATTTTTTATTTAGTTGTACTTGTTTTAACTAAAAAAATCAAACTAAATTTAAAATAATATAAAAATAGATAGAAATCGAATAAAATTACAATACGCACAACTAAGTTTAACTGGACATTAACTAAAATTAAAAATATAAAAAAAAAACATAAGTTCAAATATTAATGTAAATTAATAGTGCATATTATATTTCATCTAGTTGCCAATGCAACATTTCTCATGTTTTTTTTTTAGTTGTAACTTGTTTTTATTAAAAATAAACTAACAGCAAAAAAAAAAAATAATAAATATAAGAAAAAAAAAAAAAATATTATACAAATTAACAAAAGTACTAAGGTCCTAAATTTAAACTAAAAATCAAAATGAAATATCAAAGTTAAAAATTAATATTAATATAATGCAAAATTAAGTAGTATCTCGTGATATAAAACAACACTGATACTGACAATATAACAACAATGGCAACAAGTTGTTTTCAATGCATGTTTTAATCATCATAAATATAAAAAAATAGGAAATCATAGTATGACAATAGTAGAGCTAAAAAGATCTTTTATAATTGTCATTCAAATGAAATAATAATAAAATAATTTAAATTATTTATCAGGTTTTTTTAAATTTATATTAATTTATAAAAAAATTTTTTAAAAAGAATTTCCAGGGACTTCAATGAAAAATACTCTAAAGCATTTATTAATCTTAGTGTTCATTTCAACATTCACTTATGCATTGAATAAATCAATAGCTGCATCTGTTAATGCTATTTAATGGACCTGAGATCGGTGTCAGATGTATTGCTAATGTTAGTCAATGCATTAACTAAAGGGACCTTACTGTAAAGCTAGCAACATCAAGGTCATGGGATCGATTCCTAGGAAGTGCATGAACTGATAACACTGATGTTGCGTTAATGTGTCCCTGCAGCACAAAAGCAGTGTTATGAAAGGGAGCAAAGGGGAGAGAAAGTAAAGTCGCTGGGGGGATATTTGTAGCAATAGCCAACAATACCTTGTATGGGTCAAAAATTATCATTTTTTTCTTTTATGCCAAAAAATCATTAGGATTTTAAGATTATGTTCCATGAAGATATTTTGTAAATCTCCTACCGTAAATATATCAAAACTTAATGTTTGATTAGTAATATGCATAGCTAAGAACTTCATTTGAACAACTTTACAGATGATTTTCTCAATATTTAGATTTTTTGCACCCTCAGATTCCAGATTTTCTAATAGTTGTATCTCAGCCAAATATTGTCCTCTCCTAACAAACCATACAGCAATGGAGAGCCTATTTATTCAGCTTTCAGCTGATGCATACATCTCAATTTCGAAAAATCAACCCTTATGACTGCTTTTGTGCTCCAGGGTCACAAATGCGATGTAAATGACGGCGTGTGCCTGTGGTCTCAGGTACGTTTGGGACAGCGCCGTGGCCGGCCGCAGCAGGAGCTCTGGGCTCTCATACGCCGTCCTCTTCAGGAGAATCCGTACGCACATCGCTTGGGGGCAACCGCCGACTCAGACCTGGACGAGGAGCACGCGAGCGTTTACGAGCAGCCGTTCGATCTCAGGACGATAGAGAGCTTTCCCACGTCTCCGCTGTGCTCTTAGCGCCCGCCCGCCAAAACCCCCAGAACGCTCTACCTCAAGAAAGGAGCTACGACTGAATGTAAATGACACGTTTGTACAGAAAAACAGATTATATGCATTTTATACGAAATTATATTTTGTAAATCAATAGTGTAAATATGACCCTTATTTTTCCTACTCTTTTCCTGTAAATGTACGCAGATATACTAGTTAACTGTGGGTTGTTTAATCCAGATCTGTTTATGATTATTCCGCTTTGACGTTTGCTTTGAATAAAGCACCGTTTGCACAAACTAGTACACAATAAACATTCCCGTGAGCTGCTACACGCGCGAGCGCTAGTGTCATGTTTATGAGCTTGTTCATGCTTCATTATTGATTGTGTCGATGTGCTTTTATTCTTCACGGGAACAGAAATGCAGCACTGCATCAGTGTCTCAGCAATGGATGCTCTGCAGTGAATGGGTGCCGTCAGAATGAGAGCTGATAAAAACATCACAATAATCCACAGCACTCAGTTAACATCTGGAGAAGACAAAAGGTGAAACACATCCAGCATTAAGATGCTTTTCAATCAGTTGAGACATCGCATCGAAATCTTCATCAAAACTGACAAGACAAGTTTTTAAGTCAGCAATTTCTTTGCTCTAGCTCACACAAGGGTCCCGGTTTTCGATCCCAGGAATGCATTCGATTAAACTTGCTCTACTTACCCTGCAATGGAAAAGGCATTAGATAAACGCTTCTACAATACAATACAATACAAACTTTATTTCTATAGCACATTTAAAACAACTGCCGTTGACCAAAGTGCTTTCCAGCAACATTACATACAGTCACACAATCAAGATTCAACATTAAAATATAAAACCTGGGCCCTCTAGGTCCCAGCTTTCGCTTCTACCAAATGCATACATGCAAAGACAGGATGGGATTTGATTTCATCCGTGATGAATTGCATAAATTAATTGGATAAATGATTAGATTTCATTTAGTGCTTTTTTTTTTTAGTATCGATGAGATGCTATTATAGTTTCTATTAATATGTAGAATCAGTTTTTATATTTTCATTTTTTTTTTTAGATGTCTATAAATTTTTATATTTCAGTTAATGTTTATTTTATTTTAATTCAGTTGTTTATTTTTATTTCAGTGGTAGTTAACTATAATAGCCCTTCACAATAAGAACAGGCCGATGAGTTAAAGTAAATGCAGTGCATTTTAGTTGCTGCACATTGCCGTGTATTTTCATGCAGCAGGTATTTAAACCCGTTAAACACGAAAGTAGCGTGTTGATCAAAGCGTCTCGAGCCGAGAAGCGTTTCGTTTCAACCGCCGCCAACAAAGAGTTCCTGGCAAAAAAATGCAAGAATTCCAATTGGAATTCCAAAATAATTCCCCGCTGTGATTTTGGCTCCAATGAAAACTAGACCGGAAATCATCTATTTCTCAGACCACTGAACGTGACCCGGCGCTGGAGCGGCTGACCTCGGATCAGATCGAAGGTCCAGAGTTTACCTCCCGTCCTGTGACTAAGCAGAGCAAATGCATTTCACATCTCGCTGCCAGACACTGAATTTCAGAGCCGATTGGTCCTCATTGCTGCCAGATGTTGCAGCATGGACGCAGATGTTGAGATAATCGATGTAGCTCTCATTAACCCATCGTTAGAGGAAAAGAGCGTCTTTCTGCCGAGTTCTGCTCTGATTCTGAACATTTAGGATCTGATTCTGTCAGAGGATGCTTTCTTACGGATGCAAATCACACTGAAAATCTTCATCCACTCTTTAGACGATTTAAAACAGATGTTCTTTATGGTACAGATGTTGCTGTAAATCTGTCGGCGCAGGTGGGAATGTGAGAGTTTCTGGGAAGATCGGCCTGTCCGTGTCTATAACAGCAGAAGGAAGGGCTGGGAAGCCAGGATAAAAAACATAATTATACCAAACCTGTGCGCAGTGAGAAAAATCAACTTCTCCATCAAGGAAAACTGAGCTAAATGGATTTCCATGGCGTTTTTACCTTTATATGGCCGACTTTTCTAACAGTTTTAAATATAAATACTTATATTTATTCAGTAAATGCAATTATAATAAGACATTATAGGGCTGTTAGCAATTTAATTAAATCTTAAATGGCAATTACAGCTCAAGAGATGTCATGAATGTGCTTACACTGCAGTTACACCTGCATAGTGTTATTAAAGCGGCAAGCGCCTGTCCCTTAATGGTGCCGTCACTGATTCAGTTATTCACCGATTCATTACAAATGGCTGATTCATTCAGGAACGAAGCAAGTCACTGTGTTTTTGAATGAGTTGTTGAATCATCAACTCATCTGATTCATTTTAAAATGCTGAAGCATTCAGGAACAAAGCAAGTCACTACTGTCTTTATGAATGGGTTGATGAATCATTGACTCACTCGATTTGTTCAAAAACGTTGAATCATTTACGAATGAAGCAAGTCACTACTGTCTTTACGAATGGGTCATTGAATCATCAACTCACCTGATTCATTTTAAAATGCTGAATCATTCAGGAACAAAACAAGTGTAGTCACTTAAGTCATTGACCACCGATTTGGTTCAGAAAAGGTGAATCATTTACGAACGAAGCAAGTAACTACTGTCTTTATGAATGGGTCATTGAATCATTGACTCACTCGATTTGTTCAAAAACTTTGAATCATTCAGGAATGAAGCAAGTCGCTACTATTTTTATGAATGGGTCATTGAATCATCAACTCGCCTGATTCATTTTAAAATGCTGAATCATTCAGGAACAAAGCAAGTGATTCACTGAATCATTGACTCACTCGATTCATTCAAAAATGCTGAATCATTCAGGAACAAAACAAGTCACTACTGTCTTTATGAATGGGTCAATGAATCATTGACTCACTCGATTTGTTCAAAAACGTTGAATCATTTACGAACGAAGCAAGTCACTACTGTCTTTACGAATGGGTTGATGAATCATTGACTCACTCGATTTGTTCAAAAATGTTGAATCATTTAGGAACGAAGCAAGTGCTCCCTGAATCATTAATTCAATTGATTTGTTCGAATGGCTGATTCATTCAGGAACGAATCAAGTGACTGTCTTTATGAATGGCTCACTGATTCATTGACTCACTCGATTTGTTCAAAAATGTTGAATCATTTACGAATGAAGGAAGTCACTACTGTCTTTACGAATGGGTCATTGAATCATCAACTCACCTGATTCATTTTAAAATGCTGAATCATTCAGGAACAAAACAAGTGAGTCACTGAATCATTGACTCACTCGATTCGTTCAAAAACGTTGACATCATTTACGACAACTAATCAAGTAACTACTGTCTTTAATGAATGGGTTGATGCATCTTGACCACTCGATTTGTTCAAAATGTTGAATCATTTACGACGAAGCAAGTCACACGGTTTTTATGAATGGGTATGACTCCTCACCACCTTTATATTTTCAAAATGCGTGATCATCTGAACAAGCAATGAGTCACTGAATCCATTAACCTCACGCTCGATTTGTTTTCAGAAAGTTTTGAATCTTACGAACTCATCATAACTCACGTCTTTTCTATGGGTTGATGAATCATTGACTCACTCGATTTGTTCAAAAACTTTGAATCATTTAGGAATGAAGCAAGTCACTACTATTTTTATGAATGGGTCATTGAATCATCAACTCGCCTGATTCATTTTAAAATGCTGAATCATTCAGGAACGAAGCAAGTGAGTCACTGAATCATTGACTCACTCGATTTGTCAGAAAAGTGGAATCTTTACCGACGTCAAGTAACTATACTGTCTTTATGAATGGCTCACTGATTCATTGACTCACTCGATTTGTTCAAAAACGTTGAATCATTTACGAACGAAGCAAGTCACTACTGTCTTTACGAATGGGTCATTGAATCATCAACTCACCTGATTCATTTTAAAATGCTGAATCATTCAGGAACAAAGCAAGTGAGTCACTGAATCATTGACTCACCCTGGTTCTATTTGTCAGAAACAGTTGATCATTTACGAACGAATCAAGTAACTACTGTCCTTAGATGGTTTATGATCATTGACCCCTCGATTGGTTCAAAATGTTGAATCATTTTACGAACGAAGCAAGTCCACTACTGTTTTTATGAATGGGTCATTGAATCATCAACTCACCTGATTCATTTTAAAATGCTGAATCATTCAGGAACAAAACAAGTGATTCACTGAATCATTGACTCACTCGATTTGTTCAAAAACGTTGAATCATTTAAACGAAAGAATCAAGTCCTACTTCTTTATAATGGTTGATGATAATTCTTTCGATTTGTTCAAATGGCTGATTCATTCAGAAACTAAGCAAGTGACTGTTATTATGAATGAGTCACTGATTCATTGACTCACTCGATTTGTTCAAAAACGTTGAATCATTTAGGAATGAAGCAAGTCACTACTATTTTTATGAATGGGTCATTGAATCATCAACTCGCCTGATTCATTTTAAAATGCTGAATCATTCAGGAACGAAGCAAGTGAGTCACTGAATCATTGACTCACTCGATTTGTTCAAAAACGTTGAATCATTTACGAACGAAGCAAGTAACTACTGTCTTTATGAATGGTTTACTGAATCATTGACTCACTTGATTCATTCAAAAAAGTGGATTCATTCAGTAACAAGCAGTCCCCCTATGTACAAAATTATTGCCCCCTATACCCTTAAATAGGGCACTGTTTGAGGGGGCAGCCTTTCATCTTACTACTGGAGCTGCCAGCTTCAAACAATATAAAAGCGGCAGTCCTTCTGGTGCCCTCCCGTGTCCGAATTGCACTCACCTCTTTTCATTCACTCCTTCAAGTGAACTGTATTAGTGCCCTAGTGTAGGGAATAGTGAATGAGGGTATAGAGGGCGATTTCGGATTCTTAATGAATGATTCACTGAATCATTGACTCACTCGATTTGTTCAAAACGCTGAATCATTCAGGAACGGAACACGGCTGTTGTTTGTAACTATTTTTGTTGATGGGAAAAGAACAAAAACAGTCGATATTGACAACATAGACTATTGTTAATTAATAATTATTTAATTACACACCATTGGATAAAGTATAAAACTGATGATTTTAAGAGGAGGACAAATCAGTGAACGCTCAGTGCTGGAGCTTTGATCAGATAGAAATAGTTTAACACTAATAACGACACACGAGCTGAGGATCCAGTGTAAATGTTTGAGTGTGTCTGTGTTTAGACTGTGTGCAGTGAGACGAGAGCGTTTCGTTTCCAGGTGCTTTCCGCTCCTCGAGCTGCGACGTCTTCACATTCCTTCACTGCATGTGCAGAAAGATGGAGAGAAAGAGAGAGAGAGACGGGCATTCGCGGTAGTGTGGTTCTTCTGCAGCACTGGAGGCACCAAACGCAATGTTTGTTTTCAAACGGAGCGCATGAACACGCCCCCTGTCTGCCATTGGTCAGACCTCCTTATAGCTCCGCCCCCAAACTCAAAACCAGCTCAGATGATGTTGGGAGTCTACAAAAGATGTAAATCATACACAAACAATTAAAATTGACTCGAATGCAGGACAACCATGTTGATTTTGGGTGAGTGGAGATGAAACGGTTTAGATCAGACTCACTGATTAGTTCAGTGAGAAAGAGCTGCGGGGAAATAAAACCAGTTTTGTTCCCCGGCATTCATACAGTCGAATGGCAATATGAACCGACTTTGCTTGACTATCCAGGTAACAAATATCGGTAATGGAAACGTTGTGGGAACGTTGTTTTAATGTGCTTCTAAAACGTCCAGTTGTCATGATTAGAACGTTAAAGGTTACAAATACTAAAAATCTAATGTTTGTTTGTAAAATTCTAAGAATGTTAAAATGTCCAGTTTTCATGTCGTGATTATAACATTATTTAAAGGTTACAAATACGTTTCTTAGAGCGTTCATCAAATAAAGGATGTTTCGAGAATGTTGACGGCTTCTCGAGAACGTATTTCAAAAATGAATAACGTTATAAGAACGTTTCAAATCTAGGTTATTAAAACACGGAGACGATGTTTCTAAAAGTGTCCCGTTCTCTAGTCTTGATTCGAATGTTATTTAAGCGTTTCTTACGATGTTCCGATACTTCTTTTGTACCCAAAATAAACGTTTATTTTTAATATTCTAAGAACAGTTCAAATGTATCGGTTTCTTGTCTTGATTAGAACGTTATGTAAAGGTTACAAATAACATCATAAGGACGTTTTGAGAATGTTTATCTAAGAACCTATTTTCTCAACGTTTTGAGAATGTATATCAAATGTTAGTAAAGTTATAAGAACGTTTTTTTCGTTACGTTTATATGAAGCTTGAACTTTTAAAGCACGTCTCTGTTAACTGATATAAAGCCATGCACACTGACTAAATCAGATCTGAAGTATCGGTCAAAGATTCATCGTATGAGTGCTGAAACCGTCAGGTGTGGTCGTGTAGATCATGTTTGCATGAACACATAACACTTTCCCTCTGCAGATCGTACAGTGATTTTATCCCCAGATTCACGGCCCACCCAGAAGAGTCGCTCAAGCCGTTTTTATGCGCTCACAGACGTTCCTCTGTTGGTTTATCGGAGCTCGGCCAACTCGCATACACTGTGACACGCCGCACTCTCGTCCCGCTTCCAAGCCAAATCAGCACCGTCCAAGAAGAAATAAGAGTCAATATGCAGCTGATCTGAGTTGCCATCGCACTGGCTCTCATAACAAAGCTCTCCTGATGTTTTCCAGACGAGGCTCCATCGTCTCAGATTCAGATGATGCCAGCGAGAGCTCCAGAAACACAATAGTTCAGCAGAGACGAGCGTTCTGTCATCGTTTACTCACTCGGAGACGTTCAGCAGAATGTCCAAGCTGCTCTTTTACATACAGCGAAAGCTGATTATGATTTATACTCATTCTTTAAGAGAAATCAGTAAAGTATCATAACAGCAGTCCATATTCCAAAAAACATATTCTCTGCTAATCTAGTTTTATGGACTGGTTGTTATGATACTTTAGTGAATTTATGATGTTTTTATTAATCTTATGATAGTTTTTATTGTTATTTTTATAATTTATATTTTGATATGAAACTTTTGATATTTTTTATGATACTGCAATGATTTCATATTACTTTAATAATATGTTTATATATTTGTTACTTGTGATATTTTGTTTCTATTTTTACAAAAGTTTTCATCATTTTTTTTCATGTACTTTTAATTGTTTTTTATTGTGGTATTTAAATATATCTTTATTTTTCTGATAATTCTGATCTTTTTCATGTTATAAGTTTTTGATACTTCTGATAATTTTTATGTTTTGATATTTTTATGATGCTTTTCGAATAATTTATTTTCTGATTTTATAATATTTTATATTTTTTTATTTTGTTCCTTTTGATGTTATATGTTTGTTTTTATTATTTTTTGATGCTTCATTAAGTTTTTATTTATTTACTTTTTTGTCTTATGGAGCTTGACATTCCCTTTCATTACACATAAATCAGCAGTGTGAACATTCAGCTAAACATCTCCCTTTTCTGCTCCATTGAAGTAAAAAAAATTTTCAAATGACAATGATCATTTTTTTGTGGTGTTAGATGTTGCACGTACATTGATCATAGTGTTTTTATAAGAGAGAGTGCCTTGGATGACATATGAGGCACCTGGTTTGTGAGATGTGTGTGTTTTGTTGTGTGTGAGTGTGTTGTTTGTGTGTGTGTGTGTGTGTNGAGTGTGAGTGTGTGTGTGTGAGTGTGTTGGGTGTGTGTGTGGAATTGTGTGGTGGTGTGTGTGTGATGTGGTGTTGTGTGAGTGTGTGGTGAGAGATGTGTGTTGTTAGAAAGAGAGAGAGCGTGGTGGTGGTGTGGCGTGAAGAAGAGAGAGAGTGTGTGTTGTGTGGTGTGTGGGAGTGATATAGAGAGAGTGTGTGTGTGTGTGTGTGTGTGTTCGTGAGAGATAGAGTGTGTGTGTGAGCGAGGTGTGGTGTGTGTGTGTGTGTGTGAGAGTGCATGTTTATGTGGTTTATGAGGAAACAAATTTGTATAATAACATGGGTATGACAGGTATTACAACGAGAAGGTGATTTATGAGGACATTTTCAGTGTCCCCATAATTCAAAAGGCTTATAAATAATTCAGAATGAGTTTTTTTGAAAATCTGAAATAGCAGAAAGTCTCCTGTGAGGGGTAGGTTTAGGGGTAGGGTTGGTGTAGGGCAATAGAATATACGGTCTGTACAGCATAAAAACCATTACGCCTATGGAAAGTCCCAATAAACCATAAAAACAAACCTGTGTGAGTGTGTGTGTGTGGGTGGTTGTGTGGTTGTGTGTGTGTGTGTGTGTGCGCTTTTTTGTGACAAATGAGGACATAAATTTGTATAATGATAAAAGTATGACAGGTATTACAAGGAGAAGGTGACTTTTTAGGACATTACCCCATGTCCCCACTTTTCAAAAGGCTTATAAATCACACAGAATTAGTTTTTTTTTGAAAATCTGAAATAGCAGAAAGTCCCCTGTGAGGGGTAGGTTTAGGGGTAGATTTGGTGTAGGGCAATAGAATATACGGCCTGTACAGTATAAAAACCATTACACCTATGGAGAGTCCCCACTTTTCACAAAACACGCTGATTGAGTGATTGAGTGAGTGAGTGAGTGAGAGTGTGTGTGTGTGAGTGTGTGGTGATGAGTGAGTGAGTGATGAGGCGTGAGAGTGGTGGTGGTGTGAGTTTGTGGTGGGTGTGTGTTTGTGTGTGAGTGGTGAGTGTTGTGTTTGGTGTGTGTGTTGTGAGTGAGTTGTGTGTGTGTGTGTTTGTGAGTGGTGTGTGTGGGTGTGTGTGAGAGTGTGGGTGTGAGTGAGTGAGTGAGTGAGAGTGTGTATGTGTGAGAGAGTGAGAGAGTGTGTGTGTGTGAGTGTGTGAGGTGTGTGAGTGTGTGTGTTTGGGTGTGTTTAATTGTTCCTGCAGAGTCTGAATAACTGTTATTACACTAATGGCTTGGTAATGTTGGTTTTCCGGACTCGTGTGATTGTTACCAAACCTGCTGTTCTGAGCACAGGTGGACGATTCACTCTCTAACAGCACTAAACTTCCTTTCACAGTAGTGTGCCTTACCATAAACTTACTATAATACAGTTACACTGGAAAGAAATGGATGTATTGCATTAAAGGGACAGTTCCCCCAAAAATGACAATTCTGTCATCATTTACTCACCCCCATGTCATCCAAACCTTTATGATTTAAATTCCGGTTTGAACCTACAAAAGATATGTTGAGAATGTTGGGATCAGACAGCTTCACAGAGCCATTGACCTAACATAGATTTCTTTCCCTACTATTGAAGTCAACGGGGACCAACAACAGTTTGGTTGCCAACACTCGTACAGCAACCCTGACAAACTCTCACGGCCATTAAGCTCTCTCTCTCTCTCATCTCTCTCTCTCTTAACAACACACACACACACACACACACACTCTCTCTCTCTCAGTCTCTCTCTCTTACACACACACACACCACACACTCTCTCTCTCTCTCTCTCTCTTTCACACACACACACTCTCTCTCTCTCTCTCTCTCTCTCTCACACACACACAACACACACACACTCTCTCTCTCTCTAAACACACACACACACACTCTCTCTCTCCTCTCTCTCTCTCTCACACACACACAACACCTCTCTCTCGTCTCTAACACCTACCCACACACGACACACTCTCTCTCTCCCTCCTCTCGCTCTCCCCTCTCTCTCCTCTCGCTACACACATACACACCCACACACACACTCTCTCTCTCTCCCACACACACAAACACACACACAAACACACTCTCTCGCGCAGTCTGTCTCTCTCTCTCACACACACACACCACACTCTCTCTCTCTCTATCACACACACACACACACACACACACACTCTCTCTCTCTCTCTCACACACACACACACACACACCGCGCTCTCTCTCTCTCTCTCACACACACCACACACACTCTCTCTCTCTCCCTTCTCTCACTCCGCCTCTCACCCACACAACCGCTCTCTAATACACACACCACACCCTCCTCGCTCTCTTCTAACACACACAACACACACACCCAAGCACCTCTTTCTCTAAACACCACACTCTCTCTCTCTCTAACACACACTCTCTCTCTCTCTCTCACACACACATTTCTTTCTCTCTCTCTCTCTCTCTCGTTTCTCTAACACATACACACACACAATATTCTTGTGTGTTTTAAGGCCCAGATGTTTCTTCAG
>JADLZN010000917.1:410000-438494 GCA_018155175.1 Sinocyclocheilus anophthalmus
TGTCTCAGTCTCTGCAGCTCCCTCGCCTTCTTTTTCTGCTCTTTTATCGAGTCCTTGTTTACCAGTCCCTTTATCATCAGCAGGGACTCGGAGCGCTTGGGGTCAGTGTGACCTTGATGACTTTGAGCAGGACGTCCTTGAAACACTTACAAAAACATGGCAAAACATACCATGGTAATGCTAGGGGCCCTGTGGAAGAAACGAGAGAAAAATACTGTTAAAAATTTTTTTTTTATAATTAAATAGTAAAAGTTTTATTTGAATTTTTAACACAAAATTATTAAAATAAATATTTCAAATAATTTAAATAATGAATTAACAATACAGTAGTCTCGTGAGAAAAAAAACATATGTATATATTTAAATAAATAGATGAAAAATCAAATGGATAAAAAGATTTTCCAAATAAATGAGTAAAAAAACAATAATGTCATGTAATAGTAATAAAAACTAAATATTCCCCAAATAATATTTTAGAAAGCTTTCAAACATTTCACTCAGTAAAATAGGGAGCTATTTCTTTATACAGATACATTTTTACACACACTTCGAACACTCAATCACTTAAACAACACACCAACAACAAACGCTAGTACACACTCACTCACTCACCGCGCCTCACACACACACACTCACTCACTCGCCTCACAACACACACACACACACACACACACACTCACACTTACACACACACACACACACAAACAAAAAAAAAAACACACACACACACAAACACACACACACAACCACACACACTCACTCACTCACTCGCTCACACACCCACACACACACCCACCAAACACTAGAGAGGAGCTTTGGACTCTCAGCAGAGCTTGAGGAACATCTTCTGTGAGGATTCACAGCATCTGAGCTCCTAAAATCAGACTCTCACACACACACACACACACTCATCTGAGCTCCTAAAATCAGACTCTCACACACACACACAAACACAACACATATCTGTAGCTCTAAATCAGACCTCTCTGCTCTCACACACACACACACAACACCACACACAACTCTGGGCTCTAAAATCAGACTCTCTCTCACACAACACACACACACAGAATCATCTGAGATCCTAAATCAGATTCTCACCCACCAAACCACACTCATCTGAGTCCTAAAATCAAGATTCTAACACCACACACCACTATCTGAGCTCCAAAATCAGATTATCACACACACACACACTATCTGAGCTCTAAAAAATCAGATTCTCAACACACTCATCTGAGGTCCTAAAATCAGATTCTCACAACACACACACAACCTGAGAGCTCCTTAAAATCAGGGACGCTCTCTCTCTCAACAAACACACACCCACCACACAGCATCTGAGCTCCTAAAATCAGACTCTCACACTACACACACACACACACACACACACACATTGAGCTCCGAAATCAGACTATCTACACAAAACACACTAACACTCTCTGAGCTCATAAAATCAGACTTCACACTCACAACACACAACACACCTCACACGCATCTGAGCTCCGAAAACTCAGACTCTCTCACACACAACACCCAAACACACAATCCAGCATTCTGGAGCTCCTAAAATTCAGACTCTCTAACACACACACATCACACTCATTCTGGCTCCTAAAGCAGACTCTCTCACACACACACCACACCACACACACTCATCTGAGCTCCTAAAATCAGCTCTCTCACACACACACACACACACATAACACCAACTCACACCTCTGAGTCCTAAAACAGACTCTCTCACACACACACACACACACTCACACTCATCTGAGCTCCTAAAATCAGACTCTCTCACACACACACACACACACACACACACACACTCACATCATCGAGCTAAATCAGACTCAAACTCACACCCACACGCACACCTCTGAGCTAAAAGCAGACTTATCACACTCACACACCACACACACACACTCACTCACACACATTCTCTCACACACACACACTCACACTCATCTGAGCTAAAATCAGACTCTCACACGGACTGAAAAGCCTCCAGAGTTCTTCACTCCAGAGCCAACATCTCTCCAGTGTTTCAGGGACTGCATAAGAGCATCAAATATGTCTGATTCTTTAAAGTGAACGCTTGGTGCTTTAAATCATTCAGGAATGTGAATCGCTTACTTTGAGCTGAAAGGTTTGTTGTAGTTCAGGTGTTGCAGTGTCACAGATGATCAGCTCACAGATACGTTTCAGAGAGAGGAGAAACCTCCTTCTTCTTTATTCCGTCAGATTGTGCATCAGAGATAATAGTGTTTGAGAAGCTGCTCCTGGTTTGAACTGCTGTACTTTTAGTGCACATGAATTCAGATGAACCTGCTGCAGCTTTTATCTCTTGAGTGCTCAGCACCGTGTCCTAAACTGCAGGAATTTGTGCTTTTAATAAAAGTAACATGATCATAAATGTTGTCTGAAAGAAATAGCCGCGTCTGATCTTCTGCATCAGGAACACGTCACTTTGTGTTCAATTCATTCGTCAAATATATGAATGTTAATAAAGCCTCTCAGAGTTCAAACAGCAACAAAACGGACCCTCAGCTCATTACAGGACTGAGACAAACTCAGTTCAAAAACCTCTTCTTGTTCATGTTTTAATCAGACAAAGCTCATAAAGAGAGAGCAGTGCTAGAAGTGAAGAAGTCACTCGTGTGGTTAAAGAGTCTTCACTGTTTGTGGCTGAATCAGACACAGAGCTCCAGAAGAAGAGTCCGTGGCTCAGTGGTCTGAACATCAGGTCTGGATGTGGACATGACCGGTTCAAGCCTCACTCTTGCTGTGGAAACCAGTTTAGCTTCACTGGCTTCAGCTGAATAACACAACACTGCTAAACACAAACACACCCGCGTGGAAGGGCCTGTGGGTCAGCGGTCTGAGCTTCAGTGCTTGTGCTGGGAGCTCCAGGTTCAAATCCTGTGTTAAGTAAGTTTAATTGCACTAGTCTTTAAAGAAAGAAAAGACAAAAGTCCAGGAAAAGAGTCTTTAGTGTGGAAGTGTCAGTGGCTCAGTGGGCTGAGAGCATCTCTCTGAACAGAAGGATCCTGGGTTCGAGTCCCAGCCTGGATACTGAAGCATGGTTGCGTGAGGGTCGTCCGGTCGTGATCTGTGACAAGCTGCAGAGCGGATCAGAGCACATCCAGAGACGAGAGGAGGCTAGACATGAAGGGGGAGTGAAGATCCAGACGCTCCCCCTGGGGCTTCCCAGACCACATCCAGCAGCGCTTCTGGAGCAGAGAGAGCACTTTTCCTGTTCGACTTCTAAAATAGATCCAGAGCAGACTAAGTCAGCAACTCCCTTATTTTAGATTAATCAGCAGTCCTCCCACTCTAGTCTCCATGCACACTGATTTTGCATTAAAAGGGTTCAGCAACCTGTAAAGTGCTCCAGGACTCTCCCGTCGCTCCACAGACTGACACCAGCACCTGCAGAAGACTGGGTTTGGTCTGTGTGTAGCTCTGTAGAAATGAGAAGTTCTCACACAGAGATGAACATCAGCTCCAGAATCACCGACAGCTGAATCTTCACAACACATCACAGCCATTCAGACAAACTTTCCTGATGAAGCCTCGTTTATCTGAAGACTTGCGGTTCTGTTAAAGACTAATAAACTGGACGGGTTTAACTTCAGACTACAAATCAGCCACAGCTTATCCAAACAGAGATCTGAAGTTGTCAGATGCACACAAACCCTTCTTGAAGATATTAAACTGCTGATTAGAACTAAACTCAGATGATTGGAGAACTCAGATCAGATGATATCTGGGATTCATGAACGGCACACAAACATCACATTTATCCTTTTATTGAGCACACATCTTACACATACAAACTGCAGTGATCATTTCTCCAGAGAAGGGGTCCGAGCTGCTAGAGTCAGACGGGTCCAAGAGCTCGAAGGTGCGTTACAGCAGCAAACAGTCCAGGAAGAGGTCAGAGGTCAATGAGGGTTCAGCGGTTGCTCTCCTGTGACCTCCTCGTGACCTCCAGCAGCTCCGAACCTGAACTCCTTCAGACAGAAAGCAGAAACAGATCACATTTCACCAAGTTCTTCCTGAAGGAAGCCACAAGTCTCAGACACACACATACAAGACGAAAGTTAAACATTTAAAAAAAATAATTTTCCACATGATTTTGTGGAGTAACAGCTTAATGTTAAAATACCACAATTCAATTGATGTACATATCCGTGACCTACAGAAAATGTACATTTTAAAACATTTCAAATTCACATCGGTCATAGAAGTGGCTTAATGCAGGACACATGCAGAGCTGAATCAGTTTCAGGAGACAGAGCTGCTAACATGAAGATGACAGATATTCAGCTTATTCTGATACACAGAAGCAGGCACAAGCTATTTTCTGTGGATGTGCAAGATCTCAGATTCATTAGTAAACTACAAGCATAAAAATAACCACGTTTTTAATATATAACAAACATCATGGTTAAACTATAGTGCAGCAAAGCCACTGGTAATTCATGGTTAGCACAGTTTAAGAACAATAACATGTTTTCTTCTTTTTATTTGCAGTAAAAGCAGGTTAATTCTGGTAAGTGCACCTGCATCGCATCAAAGCAGTGTTCAGAATTACAACAACACATTCATATCGGTTCACAACATCCAGCAGCGCGAGCAGACGAACAATAATGAGACACAACATTAAAAACACACAAACTCGAGGAGCTGAACTCACCGCATTCAGAGCTGCTGGAGCCGGGTTCAGGAGCGCGTGCTGCTGATCTCCGGCAGCTGTCCAGTCATTCATCACATTCTCAACCAATAGGATTGTTGCGTGTGAGTTAGCCCCGCCCACCGCTGAGGGCACACCTTATAATTAAAAAAGACACCTGACGAAAAGCTTGACATATTTCTGGACCTTTATAAGTCAACAAAACTACTTAAATGTTATAATAGATAAATGGAATGTGGGGACTCTTTGTATTTAAATTGATTTCTTTACTCGATTCCCAATATTTCATATTCACGATTTCTAAGTTTTGTACAGGCGGCTATTTTGAGCGATTTGTAAATTATCTGCATCTCCCACATAGCTTTCATCACTAGATAATGCAGACAGATTAACTGTGCATAGCCTTTTCTTTTTTTTGATCAAAAACCAATTATAAAGTAACTTTTATCCCCGAATAAATCCTTCAATGAAGGTAAAACTGAGTGGTGTATATAGTATAAGATTACAAAACTATAAATTTTTCAGGTTAATTTTAAATCATATTAAAAAATGATTATCCCCGGATCAGTAGGGCACTCTTGTAATAGAGTAGCAGGGGCTAAATATCTATTCCACTTAAAAAAGATGCAATCTAATCCTGTTTGCATGAAATAAAGGTTTAAGTTTATGGACCTGTTGCTATCCCAGACAGCAGCACAGTGTTGGCCCAGATCCGGCCCACATCTGGCCCTTGAATCATGCGGAGGCCAGTGGGGCCGGATCTGGGCGAAACGTTGCTGCTGGGATGACAGCAACTCCGGGATGAGTTTTGAAGAACCAAATAATCCAAGATCATGACAAATTGTCAACAATCAAATCCAGCTGAGTTAGTGACATACACAGAACGGGCCCCTGGGCACCTGCGTTAATCCGGCCCTGTCTCAGGTGTTTTAGCTCAGGTACGAAGAACGGACGAACAATTGTTTTATTCACCAGCTTTGAGTTACTCACGTAAATGTTTCTCAAAAGCACATTATATATTGTAGTTTGGTCTCTTTTGAATACATTCACCTCTGCTAACCAAATGTGCCAGTTAATGTAATCAAACTGCACATTTCATTTATTCTTATTAATAAACTCTCAAGCACAATGACTAGTGTGTCATATATTTTATTATGATTATTTTGTTGCTTGTCAGCTCACACAGCAGGCTGTCACCATGCCTTAAAATTTTACCATGCCAAACTGGAAAATTAATTTTTTTTTAATGAAAACTGGTGAGACGGCATCACACTGTGTTTGTGTAGCTCTATTTCTTCAGAATATCCATGAGCTAAAACTGATTTGAGGAATACTGAATCTGTGTTTTAGTTTTTTGTGAGTGAGATGAATTAATGCATATTCATATTTATTGACTACAGTAGCATCTTCTGATTTCTGTCACCATGGCGACACCAGAGCTGTCAGTCAATAACTTGGAAACAAAAGTAACTTGCGTTACTTATTTGAAAAAGTAACTCAGATATTCTCATGTAAATTAAATTATTAGGAATACGTAATGTGATAGTTACTTGGAAAAAGTAATCTGATTGCGTTACTTGTAATGCGTTACCCCCAACACTGCTGGGCAGATTTATCTTCTTGTCAGCTAATCTAGGCAGCATGTGTAAAACGTAGAAATTCTGCAGCGGTTGCACTTGTGCATCTGTGTAGTTTTTGTCAAATGTTTAATTGGATGTCTTCACTCGGTGTCCAGATGACCATCTTGCAGCTCTGAAGGCCCACACACATCACGCTCAGTTGTGTCTGAACGATTGTTGGTGAAAAGAATCTGTATAATTCATTCATTACAAGTTTCAAATACAATGTTTGTCTAATAACAGAGCTAATCACCTGGAGGTAGTGTGCACGCTTTGCTGTGGGCAGAATCAGGTGCTGTCCGTCAGCATTCGTCCCAGAACTCCTGCCAGTGACACGCAGCTCTTGAAGGGGCTCTTGATCTCGAGGAGTTGTGTTGAATCTAGGACGGTCAGGGTGCACGACCAGGCCTCTCTTCTCCACAGTATGCCCTCTGCTCTCTCCGAGTGTGACGACGCTCGTCTCTTTCTCTCTGCCGTGCTGTGCTGCTGTATTGTGGTGAAGGTTGTGTATTGATACTCATCTAGATATATTTGGGGATCTGTGGTGACTCGTTTTGCTGTGCTGTGCTGGCGACGCAACTTTCTAGCATCATGCCATAACTGTGAAGCACTTTGCATCCTGGTCTCTCCCATCAGTGTAGCCGCTTGTGCACGAGACACTTTAATGTAGGCCTCATAAACCGTTGTGCACTTTAGACGGGTTAGTGTTGTGCTGTGTTCAGCACGACGGAGTGCATTACTGTGGGCTGCCTTGCTGCTGTCTACATCTGCTCTGTAACTTAACCGAAGAACAGCATTTGTCTGGAGCTGATACAGTGGGGCCATCACTGATGAATTGCTGTGGGTTATGAACTCTCTGTGGTTCTTAAAAAGTTGGGGGGAGGTTGTTGATTCTTGCACAGAACTTCCTGATTTCCAACATTTTCACAATTGTTATTTATTTTTTTGCAGCTGCACGGAATAATCACTTTACAAAATGAATTTGAATTGTTTGCAAAACAAGGTTTGCCTGTGGCTTGAGTTATTGACAGGAATAAACTGCATTAATGTTGTTCCTAGGGCGCGCTCTCTTGTCATTTCTGACTTGTAACAAAAACAGAGCGATGCCTAAAAGCTGCTGTGTGACGAGGTGTACAGTAAACAAGCGAAAAATCCCAGAACTACGTTTTTATAAGCTGTCGACCCAAAAAACGAGGGCATTAAATTCCTTTGCACGTTTAAAAAATGCAACATAATAGAATTATGCAGTCTATACAAATAAACATCCTTTTATTTACTCTATATATATTTTGCATCTGTACTATACATTGGGTTTCGTCGTCCTCCTGTGGTGAATTGTGAGAATTTTGACACTTAAATCAGAATTAGTTCCGTTAAGGCATCGGATGAAATAACCAAAAGTAACGCAGATGTGAAAAGTTTTCTGTAAATGTGCAAAATGTATATAATGAGCACGTACAGGTAAATATCTAGCATACACTTCAATCATTCTTTAGTCACTAAATTATTTCCAACTAGTCTGTACTGTAAAATACCAAATCAATAAATTATTTCAAACTATTCACAAATCAGTGAATTATTATTATTATGCTAACTAAATGTAAAATTAAGTCTAATATATTAGTGTTGCAAATTACGATTGTACTGTAAAATAAAAGAAATACAATTTGATATAGTATTATCAAATAATATCAAACCATGTGTTTTAAAATCTTTTTAAACTATTTTAATTATAAAAAGAGAAGACTGAAATGCATTACTGTGTAAGCTACAGTTGTACTGTAAAATAGAAAAAAAATGGAATAGAAATATAATTATAATTTGATAATATTGAAATATAATCTCAGGTGTTGACAAAGCCATCAAACTCAAGATGTACTAAAAATCATTCGGAACTTTTTATTGAGTGTTTTTTTGTGCCTCAAACACATTTTGCTCTAATGTATCATTTATAATGTTTTAATTTTTGGGTGAATTATTCCTTTAAAGAGGTCATCGGATGCTACATGCACGTTTACAAGCTGTTTGAACTGAAATGTGTTGGCAGTGTGTGTACACAACCACCCTATAATGATACAAATCCACCCAGTGTGTGTTTTTAATCTACTAAAATCTTTACCCCTTTCTCAAATCGAGCCGATCTCAGATGCCTGTCAGTGTGACGTCACACAGACAGGCCCCTCCCACGATAGTTTGATTGACAGTAGCGTTTCAGCACAGACTGGACAGTCTTACCTTAGACCCGCCCTGAGTGACTGTCATCAGTGCTCCATTGTTTCACCGCCGGAGCAGATGTAGACAAGAATGACTCTTGAGCGATCGAGGTGTTCTGTTGTTGGATGTAATAA
This sequence comes from Sinocyclocheilus anophthalmus, assembly GCA_018155175.1. NCBI lineage: Eukaryota > Metazoa > Chordata > Actinopteri > Cypriniformes > Cyprinidae > Sinocyclocheilus > Sinocyclocheilus anophthalmus. The sequence continues at coordinate 418,667 of JADLZN010000917.1, forward strand.
TGAACAGCAGTCGTCATTTACTCCCGACATCTGAGCCGCTGAAGACGCAGAGGAGTACGTTTGTTTCTGAAGGGAATGCTACGGATCGAGCTGTGCGTCTATGTTCGCGCGAATCATTCGTGATCCAGCTTCACCTACAGAAGAAGTGAGTATAAGGTTTTTTTAATGAATCTTTGCAAATCGCCTTTCTTAATAATGTGCTAATTAGCAAGTTTCACGATGAATGCGGCTCTCTGAGAGCAGCTCGGAAGAGAGGGGCGGAGTCAGCAGAGCTCATTAACATTTAAAGGGAAATGCTACAAAACGGCTTGCTCTGAAAAGAGCTGTTTTTGACACTACCATTGAGAAATCTTAACCAAAGTATGTTTTAGACTTTTCATTAAGAATCATATCAGCTTGTGGAAAATGGGCATCCGATGACACCTTTAATGAATATTCACGTTGTGTTTGTCGGTCTGAATGTCCCAGGAATGCTTTAATTAGCAGAGAACAAAAAAATAAGACCATTAAAATCGTGTGCCCTCTATCTATTTGGAAAAAGAAGCATTTCAAGTGCTGAAGCTCAGATGAAACCTCTCCTGATGTCTGCCGGCCTCAGACTCCGTCGGCCAATCGGAACGCCCAATCCTGGCAGATGACCGGGGAGTGGGCCAATGGGGTCGAAGCGTGGGCGGGGCAGGATGACGGGCGCCTGGTCATAATCTCCGCCGATGATGCCGGGAGGGTAGAGAGGAAAGGGAAGCGGAGCGGACGGGACGGGGGTGAGCGGGAAAATTGGGGGCACATGGGACGGGAAAAAGCGGCATCTGCCCCGGCGCTCATTCTCCTTCCTCTGCTTAAACTTCTTTCTGTAAAGCTGAGGGCACAAAGAGTTTAGAAGCTACAACTGTTGACTTTATTGTTTGTTTAGGAGTTTAGAATTGCATTACGTTAAAATAAGATAATATAATATCCCATTTAGTTTGTCAATAATAGGTAATACAAAAATTGAAATGGCTTCATTCATTTAGTTATCATCATATATGTGACCCTGGAGCACAAAAGCAGTCATAAGGGTCGATTTCTCCAAAATGGAGTATGATCAGCTGGGAAGATGAATAATAAGATTTCCATGAGGTTATGGTTTGTTAGGATAGCACAATATTTGAAAATCTGGAATCTGAGGGTGCAAAAAAATCTAAATATTGAGAAAATCATCTTTAAAGTTGTTCAAATGAAGTTCTTAGCAATGCATATTACTAATCAAACATTAAGTTTTGATATATTTTCAGTAGGAGATTTACAAAATATCTTAATGGAACATAATCTTTAAATAATATCCTAATGATTTTGGAAATAAAGAGAAAGTATTAATTTGTGAACCATAAAATGTCTTTTGGAATTGCTACAAATATCCCCCAGCGATTTCTCAAAACACGCTTTTGTGCTGGCAGGGCACATATTAATTACAGTTTATAAACTCGCCGTCGACGATCTAAAGTAATAACACGTATTTCAAGTTTGTTTTTATTAATAATTAATATCATTATTACAACATTAACCATATAAAATTAATATTTTTTAATAAATTGTAACATTATAAAATCACAAATGATTACCTATTGATCAGAATGATTATTTCATTTGAAATAAATGATAATAGTAGGGGGACAATGAAATAAATGATAATGGAAAAAGCAGTAGATATATATAAAACAACTATTAATAATTTCATATCGTATATAAAAAATAAATCAATTGCTAAATTGAATATTATCATAAATTTGTTCAATTTTATTTAATAATTGCTACATTTTTACTCTTATTTATGTATCACCACGATCATATTTCCTTGGTTTCATTTAGGTTTTTATTAATTCTTATATTTTTTCATTATAAAATGGAATATAATTACAGATTCTCATTTATTTATCAACTTGATTATTTAATTTTAGATTGTGTGCCGATTCATGGCTCAGTAAGAAATCAACTAAGAAAAATGGATATATTAAAAATGCAATTCTAAATAATGTAATAATTCATAATTATTTAAAATTTGTTCAATCTGGTTAATTTAATAATTGCTATTTATCTATTATTGACTTCTCTATTTATCAACATTAATTTCTCTGTATTATTAGTTTCAATTTGGTTTTTATTAATTGCTACATTTTTGCATTATAAAATTCACAGATTTTTTAATGCATTTATAAACATTATAATTGAATTTTAAATAAACAAAATATATAATAATTTAGATTTTGTCATGGCTCAGCGAGAAATCAATTATAAGAAAAATAGACACTTCAAAAAGGCAATTATTCATCATTTTATAATTGCATATAGCTAAATTGAATACTAAAGTGCTATTGATTTGTTTGATTTGGTTACCTCCTTCCAGTCAGTGTCTCTGTGCTGATTTCCTGCAAAACAACACAACACTCACATTACTTACACTTCATCAGTACACACACTGTGTGTGTGTGTGTGTGTGTGTGTGTGTGAGAGTGTGTTAGTGTGTGTGTGTGTGTGTGTGTGTTGTGTGTGTGTGAGAGAGTGTTTGATGAGTGAGATGAAGAAAAATCTTAGTGTTGAATGTAGTAATGTATGGGTTGAATGCCAATGTGTGGGGGGTTCGATTTGTGGTGAGGTGGGTAGGGAGTGGGCGGTTGATTGGAAATAAGTGTGTTGTGTGAGAGAGTGAAATTTGGGATGTGGAGAGTCTTGAGGGTGGTGTGAGTGTGTGATTGTGTGAGATTGTGTGAGTGAGTTTGCGTGAGTGTGAGTGTGGTGTGTGTTAGAGAGTTTGTGTGTGTGTGATATACTGTTGTTTTAGGTGGGTAGGTGTGTGAGATAGTGTGTGTGTGTGTGTGGTGTGTGTGAGAGAGAGGTGTTAGTGTGGGTGTGAGTGGTGATAGTGAGTAGAGAGTGTGTGTGCTGTGTGAGTGTGTGTGTGTGGTGGTGTGTGTGTGTGTGTGTGTGAGAGAGTGTGGGTGGGTGTGTGTGCTCCACTGTCTCCTCCTCACATCTCCACTCTCCACGCTGTTGTGAGAGAGTGGTAGTGAGTGTGTGTGTGTGTGTGTGTGTGTGAGAGAGTGTGTTACCCCTGAAGTCTCTGTCATCAGTGGCCCAAAGTGAAGGTTGTTTTTTCCACATGGGTGCGACATTCAGGTCTCGGCATATAACGGCGCGCGAGACGAGAGAGACGCGTCCAGCAGCCGCAACACCGCAACAGCCATCTCATGAGGACGAACTCCAACCGAAGAGAGCCGGCCGACCCAGCGCTGCGCACACACACACACACACACACAACACCACACACACACACACAAGTAAACCCTCTGCATGACACACGTGATGCTAGCACTGAGAGAGAGCAATAATCATGATGATCACCCTGTCTGGCGGCGGCCATGAGTGGATACACCAGCTGATCTTTAAAGAGACGAGACAGTCTGCGTAAGTCTGTGTAGACGACGCCTGCGCAGCCACCTGCAGAAACACACAGAACCTGCTGAAGTGCTCAGCGTGAAAACTACAGAGGATGTGAGATCTGGACACTTCTACGAAAATGAACACATGTTGAGCCTGGAGTCCGCCTCTGGGGTATATTTGTAGCAATAGCAATAAATACATTGTATGGGTCACAATGATACATTTCTCTTTTATGACAAAAATCATTAGGATATTAACTAAAGATAAGTTTCATGAAGATATTTTGTAAATTTCCTAAAACTTAATGTTTGATTAGTAATATGCATTGCTAAGAACTTCATTTGAACAACTTTAAAGATGATTTTCTCAATATTTAGATTTTTTTGCATCCTCAGATTCCAGATTTTCTAATATTGTCCGATCCTAACAAACCATACATCAATGGAAAGCTTTCAGGTGATGCATAAATCTCAATTTTGAAAGATTGAAACCCTTATGACTGGTTTTGTGCTCCAGGGTCATAAAAAAAAAAAAAAAAAAAAACAAACAAATGTTTTAGAAATGTACTGTTTTATAATATAACGTTATATACGTTGGTGTTCACATTCCGTGTTCTTTCCGTATCATTGATGTATTATTATAGTTTTTGTTAATATTTTTATACGTTTTTACTTATTTGTGTATGTGTTTTTTCTTATTAAAAATGTTCTCAATAGTTTTTATTCATCACAATACGGAAGAAAAGATCTGTCGCTACTTCCATTTCATCATGACTTTGAGGATCAGCATTATTTTCTGTGATTAATATACTGTATGCTCACTCATACTCATGCAATGTAAATATAATATAATATGTGATGCATATCTAAAATTACCTGCCCAATCAGCCGTCACATAATCGTCTGGCTTCAGCACCAGCTTGCGTGAGTTCTCCACAGTCTTGTCCATCTTAAGAGAGAGAACAACCAATGTGAGGCTCTGTGAGCAATTATGCATAAACGTGTGTCATCGTTTGGATATTCAGATCAGGGATGTGAATGATTAATTGATGATTGATTAATTTTTGATTAATATGACTCTCAGACTGTTAATATGTTGATGCGTTCAAACTTAAAAACAGTTCAAAACACCTGTTTTACACACATTTTGTTAGAATTTGGTAATTAATATCGCATGCATGCATTAAAGTCAACTTTATGTGTAAGTTCACAGTGTTATAAAGTTATCATTTTAATGTAAAGCGCAAAGTCAGAAGAAATGTTGGAAATGTTGTTCAATCCATTAAACATCTTTTTCTTTTGTTTTGTTATTGTTGATTATTAATTAATGCCATGAAGTCTGTTTTATTCTTCCCCAAATTCTGTGCTTTTCATTCCAATTTTTAAATTGCATTTTAATATTCAAAAAGAATGTGCTATAGAGTTCTTGCTGTATTTTCTATATACACAATAATACTAGCAAACATTCATCTATTTAAATGCTATTAACATTTATAAATGGATAAAACTACAATTTTAATAATCAAAAATAATGTCTAATCAGGTGAATTCATAAAATTTGAAAAACTGAATTGATCAAATTTTAACAATTAAAAAAAAATCTGTATTATTATACAACACCAAATATTAATCCATTAAAATGATTATGTATGAATGGATGAAACCACAATTACAGGTATTTATTAAGTATATATTTATGTAAAATTAATATCTACACTGCAAAATTTGAAGTATATTTTAAATATCTGTATGTCAATGATTCATCAATTATTTGGTTGTTAATTTGAATTAAATTCTCTGTTATGATTATCTCTAAAAATGTAGATTTGTTTGTTGGCCTGCAATATGCAAATACCAAAGTAAGAGCACTAATTCTGTTAATGAATAACATGAATGGAGTGTGTGAGGGGTCAGCAGAGGTCATGGCGTGAACTCTGACCTGTGGCAGGAAGCCGGTCTCCAGCAGCAGCAGATGCAGCGCCAGCATCAGACAGTCGGACGGGTTTCTGCAGCTGGACGAGTCCAGCAGGCGCTCCAGCGTGTGAGGAATCACTCCATCCTCCGTCTCACAGCACAGCAGCGGCGGAGACACACCCTCCTCATCCTCCATCCACTCCTCCATCCCAGAATCCCTCACACTGCTGCGGTCTGCTCCATCGCCACCGCCGGCTTCAGCCTGAGACGAGACGAAGACAAAAGCTGCTTTGAGGTCTCTCTCTCTCTCTCTCTCTCACACACACACACACAACACACACACACACACACACTCTCGCACACACAAGCCACCAGCACCACTCGTTGCTCACACCACTCTCTCCTCACACACACATCACGCCACACACACACCCCTTGACACTCTCCCACAACACACACTCTCACACACACACCGCTCTCACACCAAAACGCTCTCTCACACACACCCTCTCACACACACGCTCTCCACACAAAAATAACACCTCCTCTCACTACACACACACACTCTCTCTCACACACCCTCTCTCTCACACATCAGCAACACTCTCACACACACACACTTAAGATCTCGTCACACACAATCTCTCTCTCACACACACACACACGCTTTCTCACACACGCTCTCTCACACACACGCTCTCTCACACGCACTCAACGGCATAGCACGCTCTCACACACGCACGCTCTCACACACGCACTCACACCCCACGGGCACCTCTCACGCAGCTCTCACTCTCACGCAGGCGCTCTCACACCGAACGCAAGCACGTCTCACAACACGCCTCTCCTCCACACACGCACGCTCTCACACAGGCACGCTCTCCGCACCCTCCTCTCACGCACACTCTCTCACATGCTCGCTGTCTCTCACACACGCACGCTCTCTCTCACGCACGCTCTCACACACGCACGCTCTCACACACACACTCACGCTTCTCACCCACAGCTCTCACACACACAAACGCTCCACACGCGCTCTCACACACACACCTCACACCTCTCAACACACACTCTCACACACACTCCTCACACACTCTCTCACACAGCTCGTCTCTCACACACGCTCTCACACACGTCTCTCTCACACACTCTCTCACACACTCAGTCACACTCTCTCACACTCTCTCTCACACACTCTCGCTCACACACTCGTCTCACGCACCCTCACCACACTCCGCTCCTCACACACGCCGCTCTCACACACCAACGCTCTCTGCGCTCTCGACGCTCTCTCTCTGCTCACCTCACGCTCTCACACACACGCTCTACACACGCACGCCTCTCATCTCACTGCTGATCTCGCACGCACGGCCTCTCACACAACGCACGCTCTCACACAACGCACTGCTCTCACGCCACAGCTCTCTCTCTCTCTCACGCACGCTCTCTCTCACGCACGCTCTCACACACACACGCTCTCACACACACGCACGCTCTCACACACACACGCTCTCACACACACACGCTCACACGCTCTCTCACACACACACACTCTCACACTCACGAGCACACACACACACACACTCTCTCCACACACTCTCTCTCTCTCTCTCTCCCACACACTCTCTCTCACACACTCTCTCTGTCTCTCTCTCTCACACACACACACGCTCTCTCACACGCTCTCTCACACACTCTCACACCCTCTCTCACAGCCCGTCTCTCACACACACTCTCCTCACACACACTCTCTCTCATACACTCTCTCACACACTCTCTCACACACTCTCTCACTCTCTCTCTCTCACACTCTCTCTCACACACTCTCTCCCACACACTCTCTCACACTCTCTCACATACACTCTCTCACACACACTCTCACACACACACACTCTCTCACACCCACTCTCTCTCACACACTCTCTCACCACTCTCTCACACACCTCTCCCACACTCTCTCACACCCTCTCCGCTCACACACTCTCCTCACACACTCACTCACACACTCTCCTCACACACTCTCTCACACAGCTCTCACACACAACCGCTCACACACACACTCTCTCAAACACTCTCTCACACACTCTCTCACACACACACACTCACATTCTCTCACACACACTCTCACACACACTCTCACACACAATCTCTCACACACCCTCTCACACACTCTCTCACACACTCTCTCACACACTCTCTCTCACTCTCTCTCTCACACACACATTCTCTCTCACACACACTCTCTCACACACTCTCCCACACACACTAACTCCTCTCACACACACCTCTCTCCACACAACTCTCTCACACACAACACTCTCTCACACCCACACGCACTCTCTCTCACACTCGCACTCTCGCACACACTCTCTCACACACTCTCTCACACACACTCTCTCACACACTCTCTCACACACACTTACACTCTCTCACACACTTACACTCTCACACACACTCACACTCTCCCACACACTCTCTCACACACATCACTCACTCACACACTCTCACTCTCGCACACACACACTCTCTCACACACACTCTCTCACCCACACTCTCCTCCCACCACTCCACACACGCACACTCTCACACACTCTACTCCCCCAGAAAAACACACACACTCTCACACTCTCTCTCATACACTAACACTACTATACTGTCTCTCACACACTCTCTCACACACACTCTCTCACACACACATTCTCTCTCACACACACTCTCTCACACACTCTCTCTCACACAGACACACTCTCTCACACACACACAAACACACAAACACTCACACACACTCTCTCTCACTCACACTCTCTCACTCTCACACGAGTCTCACACACACTCACACTCTCACACACTCTGCTCACACACTCTCTCACACACACACACTCACACTCTCACACACACACACTCTGACTCTCACACACACACACACACTTCTCGAACAACCCACACATCGGACTCAACTCCGTCATCAGGCTCATTCAGTTTCTTTTCTTGGTTCTTGTTTGTTGTTTATAATATAATGCTAGCAGAGCAGTTTTAGGGCCATATGGAACCAAATTGTGTGATTACTGTATAATTGTTTTAATTAAATTGAAATGATCAAAGATAATGTATTAAATGTAATTCATAAATCTTTATCAATTTAACAATTTATAAATATTATAATTGTTTAACAATAATAGTGAAATATAAAATGCATTTTATTTAATAAATTACTTCTTTTTTTAAATTTTTTTATTCTGTGCTGTCTGTGTAAATTTTTCTGGGTTCTATATTTCATGTTTAATACAAATGTATTATCAAAACGTTATCAAACCAATTAAACATATAATACTATTTAATATGTTTTCAGGAATTCCGTTTTTTTTATATATATTCTGTGTTTTGTGATTTAATACAAATTTATCATCAAAATTGTCTAATCAAATTAATTCATAAAACTTTAACAATTTAATTAATCTTTTCAATTGTAATTAAATCAGGGTTATTATAGTTAACTAAAGCCATAAAATATTACATTGCATAATTACAAACTTATTTTTATTCCAGCTACTTGTGAAACAACATTTCTCATTTTCATTTAGTTTAATTTGATGTACTAAAATAACTTAAACTGAAACAAAAATTAACAAACTATAATAATTATGCTGCAATAAACTATAATTGCATATTTCTGTGTCTGAGCTGACCTCCTCGCTGGATGTGGCTGTGTTTGTCAGGGCAGCTTCTGCTCCGCTCGGGGTTTCTGGGGCAGTTTGTGTTTGCTGGGGCAAAATCACAGCGATCATATCGCCAGAAACAACCCCACACGAGGAGAGCGTCTGTCCCGTGTCCAGCAGAACCGCCTTCCCGTCCAGAGACAGACTGAACTCCACATCAGATCTGAGCAGAGAGCGACAGACACACGAGAGCGGCTTCAGATGGGCAGACATTAAAGTGTGAGCAACTAATACCACACATGTGACCCTGCAGCACAAAACCAGTCATAAATCGCTGGGGGATATCTGTAGCAATAGCCAACAATACATTGTATGGGTCAAAATTATAGATTTTTCTTTTATGCCAAAAATCATTAGGATATTAAGTAAAGATCATGTTCCATGAAGATATTTTGTAAGTTTCCTACTGTAAATATATCAAAGCTTATTTTTTTGATTAGTAATATGCATTGCTAAGAAACTTCATTTGAACAACTTTAAATATGATTTTCTCAATATTTAGATTTTTTTGCACCCTCAGATTCCAGAATTTCTAATATTGTTCGATCCTAACAAACCATACATCAATGGAAATATTTATTCAGCTTTCAGTCTGAGCACATCTCAATTTCGAAAAACTGACCCTTATGACTGGTTTTGTGCTCCATAATAGGGCTTTCAAAACACAGCATGGGCTGCTGACCATCAGTTATGTTGTGGCTATGATGAACACAACTAAAGTTAATGCACATCTGACCAGACACCCAAAAACGATCTAACACACACCACCACACACACACACCACCACACACACCACCACCCACACACACACCCACCACGACACACCGCTCACACACACACACACACTCACACTCACTGTCTTTCACACACACACTCACACACACACTCCCGCACACACACACACACTCTCACCACACACACACTCTCACACACAGACACACACACACAAACACCACACACACACACACACACACGACCCACACACACACACACACACACACTCTCACACACACACCACACACACACACACAAACACACACTCTCACACACTCTCCCTCACACACTCTCACACACACTCTCTCTCTCACACACACATACATACACACACACACCACACACACATACACTCTCACCCCAGACACACACACACACATACACTCTCACACACAGACACACACTCTCACACACAACACACACCACACACACACCCACCCACAACACACACACACACACACCTCCACACACACTACCGTCTCACACAACAACACACACACACACCATCCCCTCTCTCTCCTCCACTCACACCACCTCTCACACACAACAACACACACACACACACCCAATAGGAGCATTCATCAGCATCTCAGACTCACTCAGTCCGCACCTGAGGCAGCCTGGCGTCTGCTGCCCGGGCACTGAGCTCCGGGGGGACAGGTGGGTTCTGGTCCGTCCAGCTGCAGTCCGCGGGTCTGTCTGTTGATCCTCAGCCTGAGCTTCATGCTGCAGCTGAAAGCAGACGCGCTCACATTCACTTTCACTTCTCTTCGGAGCGAATCACGTGACACCCGACACTCCGCACAACACTTCACTTCTACCTCTACCTCTACCTCTACCTGTACAGCGACAGCTCAGCGCTACTGACTGCCTTTAGTTCAGCCTTATTAGGCCACAGCAAATTCACCAAGAAAAGCCTCTGCTGAATGTTTGCATGCAATAAAAAAGGAACAAAAACAGACGTACCTCTCTCGCGAGTGAAGCCGAACACGTCTCCAAAATAAAAGTCCCGCGACTACGTCATAAACCTGACGCGCTTTGTCAGTCAGATAATAAAACATTATTGTATTTTATTAACTAGCAACTATTTAAAGCTGTCTACCTGTCGTAGGTCGGTACAGAGCAATTGTATTAATTAATTTCGGTGCATAATTGAAACATCAGCTTGTAATTATTTAGTCTTTGTCTTTATTAGGGTTGCTAATAAATAATGATGTAAATATAAAGACTAGGGTTGCAGAAAGGTGGAAAATTTCCAGTAAATTTCGGAAACATTCCAGGATTTTTGGGAATATTCCAAGGATTTTTTGTTATTTTTTTTATTTTTTTGAAAGTTTCCGGAAATGTTCCACCTTTTTGCAACCCTAGTCTTTATTTTTACAGCTCTTGGGTATATTTATGTTAATTTTCTCTACATTAATTGCAATAACCGATTATTAAAATAATCTCGCTGGCCAGTACAGCGCTTGTAATATTGGACACATTATGTGTTCGTTACAGTGCTGCGCACACACTGCACTTCTGTGTGTGACCACAAGAGGGCAGTGAACTCCTGAGGCGTTCTTGTCACCTGTAATTTGTCCCAACAGGCGGCCACCACACACACACACCACGACACAACCATCAGGAGTAAACCTACAAGCTCCCGACGGTTTTGGTTTTTTAGACATGTTTTCGCGCTATAAACGTAATTACTAATATTTAATTAAATGACAACAGCGCCCTCTTCTGATGTAATGTGTGCGAGCAGCAGGTGGCGCCGAAGACCCCGAGATATATCCGTATAAAGCAAGCGAAGAAGAAGAAAGCAAGCGACGAAGAAGAAGAAGATCCGGAAACGCGTGTGAAGATAGTGCGTCTGTTAATTCTATTTTAAAATGAGTCGCTCTTATAACGATGAGCTTCAGTATCTGGATAAAATCCACAAGAACTGCTGGCGGATCAAGAAGGGCTTCGTGCCGAACATGCAGGTAAAGCCGCCGCAAACGTGACGCATTAGCACTAATAAACCGGAATATTCTAACGCTTCATCATGCTTGTGTGGCAGTGCACTCTCTGTGTGCGGATTAATAGTGGCTCCAGTCAGCTGTCACGCGTCTGTAACGCCGCTGTTATTGTGGTTTAATATGCTCAGGTGGAGGGTGTTTTCTACGTGAATGATCCTCTGGAGAAACTCATGTTCGAGGAGCTGAGGAACGCCTGTCGCGGTGGAGGTGAAGTTACAGCTCTTAAGTGAAAAAATAAGTGATTAGGGCTTTTTTGTTAAGCATGCTTCTATTATAGGCAAGATAGTGCTGGGCGGTATGACCAAAAATATATATCACGGTATTTTTTAAAAATTATACCGGTTTCACGGTATATCACGGTATTTTTTTTTTCATGCATGAGCGGGTGTTAACCATATTTTCTACTGATTGAGAGGAAATACTGCAGTATATTGACTTAGAATGCACTATTTTACTGTCATGATGAGTGAATATTGTCAAAAAATACCACACTAAATAGTGACTAAACACGACCCCTTTTAATACATGTTAACCAGGAGTCTCTCTCATTTATAAATCACGGCATCGTCTGATAAAATCAACATACATCTACACTAAAGAGCGGCTATGCGTTTGTTTTGGCTATATTACTTTTTCGTCTCATGCAGCGCACTGCCTGCGTCTGAGTAACTAAAAACAACAACAAACTAAAAAGTGCGTGTGATATTAACAGATGAACTACGCTCATATTTATAATTCCAAACAATCAGTAAGCGACAGCTGCTAGGAAACGCTGTACTCATTTATTGAGGAGTCGGCTGCGGTGCTTCTCTGCCGCTCGCTGCACAGAACAGACGCCGAGAGAGGCGACACTTCTCCGGGAAAGCCAGACCTCGCGGGACAGCACTGGAGAAATCCTCCAACTGAACCATAGCTAAGCTTTATCCAGAAAAGACTCTAGGTTTGTCAGTATGAATATTCTCTGGAAAAAGCCGCTAAAAGGGTCTGAAAGTTGCTAAATCTAGTGCTAAAGTCGCGCTTGCGTGTGTGAGACGCGGGAGCTGATGTCAGGGGCGCTGGATATTTGTGGAGGTCAGTGTGGATATTGTGGATGAGTTCTTCTGTGTCATCACGTTCTATTAGTTCTACAGCTTCAGTTTCTGAGCTTTCACGCTTAGTAACACATACAGCTGTTCCCTCACCACAGTGCAACAGTGAAAAGGGACTCCTTTCAAACAGTGTTGCGTTCCGAAGGTTGTTTAAGCGACATACACGGTATTGCGGTATTTTTAAAATTCATATCATAACAAAAATAAACACCGGTATTCGGTATGAGCGGTATACCGCCCAGCACTAAGCAAGACGTTTTATTTCATCTGTGTTTGTCATCACGTTGAGGGCTCATTGTGAAATACACAACGATGTTTGGTTTGGTTTATGGCTTGGAAATGATTGTGCTGTATAATCAGTCAGACACACAATCATGCATGCACACCGCTGAAAGCCATAAGACACCGAACAGACTCAAGGTCCAAGTTCTTATAACGGGAACAATAAATATTTAACCATGTAATTGTTTAAATGAACACACGTGTATCTGCTCTGAATTTACTTTGCAACAACCTTTATTTTAAACCATGATTCAAAATGTTTAATGGCAAGAAAGAAAATGCAGTAGAAAAACTGTTTTTTATATTACTATATACTATATTAATTAATATTAACTTTGCAATATTTTTAATATTCCTATATATATTAATTAATATTACTTTGCATATTTTTTAATATTACGATATATATAATTTATTAACTTTGATATTTTTTATATTACTAGATATATTGACTTTAATATTAACTTTGCAATATTTTTTATATTACTATATTATATATTAATTAATATTAACTTTGCAATATTTTTTAATATTTACTATATTAATTAATATTAACTTTGCAATATTTTTTATATTATATATATAATTTAAATTAATATTAACTTTGCGAATATTTTTTATATTTATTCTATATAAAATTAATATTAACTTTGCAATATTTTTTATATTACTATATATTTAATTCATAGTAACGTTGGCAATATTTTTTATATTACTATATATATATAATTAATATTAACTTGCAATATGTTTATGTTACTATATATATATAATTATATTACTATTGCAATATTTTTATATTACTATATATCTATAATTACTAGTTAATTAACTTTGCAATATTTTTTAAGTACTATGATATATAATTAATTAACTTTGCAATATTTTTTATATTACATATATAAATTTAATTAACTTTGTCAATATTTTTTATATTACTATATATTAATTAATATTTACACTTTGGCAATATTTTTTATATTACTATAAATATTTAATTAATATTAACTTTGGCAATATTTTTTTATATTACTATATAATTATTAATTTAATTGCAATATTTTTTATATTACTATATATTACTATCTATTACTATATATATATATATAAGGATATATATATATAATATATATTTATATATATATAATAATATATTAGATATATAGTTAATTACTAATAATTGTTTTGTAATATTTTTGTTTGTATTTTAATGAGTATTTCATCATTATATGCACTAATAGAACAATATTTACCAATGCAGCCTATAGTTATTATTAAAACATTTGAATGCATGAAATTCTGTGAGTATTAAAACCTCGTCACACATCAGTCGAGCGGACTAAAGTTGCAATGGTTTAAATTGCGTATGCAGTCTTAGTGAAAGATGCTGTTTTCACAGGGTTTGGCGGGTTCTTGCCTGCTATGAAGCAGATTGGAAACGTTGCCGCTTTGCCAGGAATCGTACATGTGAGTTAAAGGATCAGGATTATCGTCACAGGAAACGGATCATGTTGCTGCTTCCTGTTTTTCTCATGTGTATCTGTTCCGCAGCGCTCCATCGGCCTGCCTGATGTCCACTCCGGGTACGGGTTTGCTATCGGAAACATGGCTGCGTTTGACATGGACGACCCGGAGGCTGTGGTGTCTCCCGGTACGCAAGCGTACACCAGTGTGATTTGAACATTTAAATCTGCTTTCACACTGCGCTGACCTAAAGAGAGAGCAGCGGTCATCTGTCACGAATGAAACCGCTTCACAGTCTCTTCAGCCACACAGTATCATTACATTCAAATCACAGAAGTGCTGGGATAAACGTTTAAAGCTCGGATATAAACTCTGATGTGTACGGTAGCGATCACCTTTTGAAAGTAATGTGACGCTTCAAATGAAGATTTATGATTACATTGTTACGCCAGACGGTGGCTGTTCAAATGTATTTGTCTTTGAATCATGCCAGAGATTCATCCAGTAATGAATCAAGTACATCTGGAGCGAGTCATTGAATCATTCGTTCATAAATTACATGTGACTTTGTTTAGTTTGATTCTTGTTTTCTTCAGAATCTTGAGAGGACCACAACTTCCACTTGGGACTCGAATTATGCCGTTCTATTTTGCACACAAACAGCTCTTAAAGAGTCCAGTTTTTATGCAACCTGTTGATTTCTGTTCATTTGTATTCACACTGGATTTCCGTCAGGTCATCAAGAGTCCCCTTGCTTCAGTCCTGAAATGATGCGTCATCGAACGGCGAATAATTGAATGATGAAATCATTGAGAAACTCATGACGGGCCACGGATTTATTCATTTTTTAGGCGTATAATTCCAGTTTTTGAAATCAATCATTACTTTAATTGCACTCGTTGCCACCTCCGAGCCTCATTAACATCTGAAATGTACCTACAAGCCGCTTTTTGTGTTCTTCTTCTCACCCCTCTGTAGTACAATTCATTTTATTAGGCTAATTTCATATGATTGGTATTATTGTCTTATCTACTTGTTATATTGCCAGTGAAAGGGGGGGGGGGGGGGGGGGGCAAAAAAAAAAATCTTTTGACTGAATTTCTCTTCGACTAAACCTCATTCCTCAGCCGTACCATAGTTTTTTCTTCTTGTAATTAGGAGCGCTTGTCCTCCTAATTAAAAAAAAATTCAATAATCAAAAATTAGCCTTCCTAATACGAGACTTCTTAAAGTGACTTACAGGAGTATCTTTGTAATTTCAAATCTATTTCATCTTTTTAAAATTTCTATTTAAAACAATATGTAGAATAAGACAAATAAGTTACCAATCATATGAAATTAGTATTAATAAATTAATTTGTACTACAGAGGTGGCACAAAAATAACACAAAAGTGGCTTGTAGGTACATTTTCAGACGTTTAACGAGGCTCAGAGGTCGCATGAGTGCAATTAAATTCCTTTTTTAAATATAAAATTTTGAATACAGAAATATGATTTAAATAAACTGGAATTATACTCTAAATAATAAACTAAATCCGCCAGCAGGTGGCAGCAAGTCACTGATTTTATCACTGATTCATTCATTCAATTGATTCGTTCGAACGACTGAATCATTCAGGAATGAAGCCTTATGAACTGACGGAAATCCGTCGTAGCGACGGAACTTTAATCCCTGTATTCAGCTCCAAAAATTGGTTTGTAAAAAAGAGACACAGGATAAATGTTTGATATCATTATTTAATCACATTGGAATCAAAAATGGGAATCGAAAAGAATCGGAATCAATCAAATTCAAACGATACCCAACCCTATTAACGATGTGTCGTCTGCAGGTGGCGTGGGGTTTGACATTAACTGTGGCGTCCGTCTGCTGAGGACTAACCTGGACGAGGGCGACGTGCAGCCGGTGAAAGAGCAGCTGGCGCAGTCCATGTTTGACCACATTCCCGTCGGAGTCGGATCCAAGGGCGTCATTCCCATGGGAGCAAAGTAAACCCCAAAACAACAATAACACTGCACAGCCATCCCAACATTTTCAATTAGAACTTGATTCAAATGAAAACTGAAAAGCTAAGTCAAATTAATACAACTTCTTTATTTTTCCAGTCAGTTTATGTTTATGCTCTGAACATGCTTGGCATCAGCGATTAATTGTTTATTGCAAGAAATGAGGTGAAGTAATACTTAATCGTTACATGCACTAATATAACAACATGATGGAGGTACCAGTGGAATTTTAATACGTGAAATTATTTTGTGAACGATGCAACGAATCATTAAAACATCTTAAAGGAGTAAATATTTGCTTTTAATAAAACTTGGCTGGCAGTAGAAAAATAAAAATAATTTTCGTTAATTGAAAAACCTAAACTAAATGTTTGCTTTTGTCACTAAAATAATTATAACTGGAAATAAATAACTGAAATGAAATCTAAACCATAATGTTTTTATAAAAATTAAAAATAAAATTAATAAGAGTGACAAAAGCACATCAAATTAATGTTAAACTAATTAAAATAAACGGAAAAGAAGAAATAAAAGCGAATTCAAAATATTAATACACTATAATAGTAAATAAAAAATACTTGTTGCCTTGGCAATTAACTGAAATGAGTTCAAGAAGTTAAAGCGCTAAAATTATTTGAACTGGAAATAAATAAAAATTAAAACGGAACTAGAACAGAAATTAAAACATTTAACCTAAACGGTAATAAAAAAACAATGGCACATAACAAAATTAATTAAATTGATTTCAAATGAAAACTGAAAATACAACGATGAAATCTAATTCAAATTAATAAAACTATAACCGTATAAATAACTAAGTTGCAGCGCTAAAATTAACTGGAAATAAATAACTAAAACTGAAATAAAAAATAAACATAAATTAACCTAATAGTGTGTGTGCATATATATATAAACAATTGTTAAACGGTGTAATAAATGTCCTGAGTGTGAGAGGGTATTAATTATTTACTATTATAGGTTTATTCATATCATGAATTGGCTTTTGTTCTTATATTGCCTTGTGCTTTTGTCACTTTAGTTTTGTTTTCATGAGTTTGTGTGTGTGTGTGCAGAGATCTGGAGGAAGCTCTGGAGATGGGTGTGGACTGGTCTCTGAGGGAAGGATACGCCTGGGCCGAGGATAAAGAGCACTGTGAGGAATACGGCCGGATGCTGCAGGCCGATCCCAACAAAGTCTCGTCCAAAGCCAAGAAGAGAGGACTGCCACAGGTGCACGCACTTACACCACCACACCACGCAAAGCCCAGCAAACTCTCTCCGATCTCATGTCATGTTCTCCTGCTGTTGTGTAGTTGGGGACGCTGGGTGCAGGAAACCACTACGCCGAGATTCAGGTGGTGGATGAGATCTACAACGATTACGCTGCGAAGAAGATGGGCATCGACCACAAGGGGCAGATCTGTGTGATGATCCACAGCGGCAGCCGAGGCCTCGGCCACCAGGTGGCCACAGGTGAGCGCAGCGTCATGCTAGTGTTGTTTTAGTTCGGAGATACTATTATAGTTTTCATCTTTGTGTTCCGTTTTCATTTGAACTTTAAAGTTCCATTTTTAAAAATGTTTTTCAGTGTTTGTTTTTATTTTCAATGCCATTCAAGTTTTTGTATAGCGCTTTTCACGATACAAATCGTTGCAAAGCAGCTTTACAGAAAATTAAAGGGGTGCTATTATGCTTTTTTTCACTTTTTCAACCGTAGTTAGTCTGTAATGTTGCTGTTTGAGCATAAAAAGATCTACGAAGCTACAAAGCTCAAAGTCCACTTCAAAAGGAGATTTTATTTAACAGAAATCACTTTTCAAAAACTACAACGAACGACTCGTTTGGACTACAACGCATATTTTCCGCATCAGTCCGGACTACCCTCTGTAGTCTTCTGAGGTCAGATTTGGTAGCTGAGCTGAACCAGACAGTTATTGAGGTGCAGAGGACAGATTCAATGATGGCGGAGTAGAACTGTTTAAGCAGCTCTTGTGGTAGGTTGAACTTCCTCAGCTGGCGAAGTAAGTACAACCTCTGCTGGGCCTTTTTAAACAATTGAGTCTATGTGAGTGTCCCACTTCAGGTCCTGAGAGAAGGTGGTGCCCAGAAACCTGAATGACTCCACTGTCGTTACAGTGCTGTTCATGATGGTGAGTGGGAGTGCAGGGGGGATTCTCCTGAATTCCACGGTCATCTCCACAGTTTTGAGCGTGTTGAGCTCCAGGTTGTTGAGACTGCACCAGACAGCCAGCTGCTCGACCTCCTGTCTGTAAGCAGACTCGTCACTGTCCTGAATGAGGCCGATGAGTGTGGTGTCGTCTGCAAACTTCAGGAGCTTGACAGAGGGGTCTTTAGGGGGTCAGAGGGGGTTATGTTTTCTCTGTAAATGAAGGGTGCACACTATTGCTGAGAAACACAATCACTACTCAGCAGTCAGATATCCGTCAGATCCCTAAACAACACCATATCTGCAGATTGAACTTTTTTTTTTTTTGTAGAAGCATTCTTTAAATTTGAACGAGCATCTCATGACGACACCACGTTATGTACGAGAAGCTGCAAAAGACACCGGCGCAAGTGGAATGTACAAAACATGGTGAAATTATTTTTTAAGTAAATGTAATGGGCGATATATTGTGTCACCAAAAATGATCGAGGTCATGTTCATATATTGAGCGATAAGTCGATATATTGATTATTGCGACAGGCCTACCTGCTTAATATTTCTCACTCTGGCATTTAGATGCTTTGGTTGCGATGGAGAAGGCGATGAAGCGGGATAACATCACGGTGAACGACCGTCAGCTGGCCTGCGCTCGCATCATGTCTCCTGAGGGTCAGGACTATCTGAAGGGCATGGCGGCCGCCGGCAACTACGCCTGGGTCAACCGCTCCTCCATGACCTTCCTCACTCGACAGGTGAGCTCACACCAGAGATCATTTTGACAGCAAATTGATTTTTATGTCAAAAATGCCATTTAGTTTTAGTCATCTGAATTGTTTTTAGTTTTAGTCGACTAAATATCATAAGGTTTTAGTCGATTAAATCTACAGTAAATTTTGTCTGCTAAAATCTAATGGGTTTAGTTAGTGCATTTATTAAGCATTTCTCTAAAATTTCCAAACTCATTACATAGGTTTGATATTAAGGTTTTATCATGAT